>JAVTVY010051288.1:0-256501 GCA_036873755.1 Hanleya hanleyi | reverse complement strand
TGGCTTGAGGTCATATGGGTCAATAAAGACTTTCTCATCCGTGAAATTGGCTCTATTAAATGCTCTTCATGAAGAAACGGTTACAATTATCGATGGCAATACCTTCAAGTTATCGTCAAGCACGCAATCACATCTTACCTTTTGTCGATATCTGTGATACATCGATGTGCACGAAAAAGAATACACGCACAGTGATAAAAACACGTCTCCAATCTAACCCTATCGCCGTAAACACTCAGAACCATCTTGTTGAAAAGTGAAATTCATGGACGTTGGAATCGCGGGCATCTTTCTCATGACGGATCGATCTCTGTGAGAGTGCCGTTATCAGGCTAGTACTTTAACCTTGTACTTTTTTCTGTTTTATGAGGGCTGTCGTGAAAATATCGTGTAGCAATTAGTGACTACCTCGGCCGCAACACATGTTAAGAGACCCTGAAATCAGCTTTCACACCAGGGGGCGCGACAATGTGGTTTGCTTCAAAGCCAAACGGGGTCGATATTACATGCAAACTGACAGCAGTTCGTGGTGCTTTCTGTGGTGCACATTCCTCATACATGACTTTGATTGAGTGTTCTTGGCAGATCTGTATACAGTGTGCGATTGCGTGTAGGGATTGTTAGACTAACTGAGAGTAAATATTCTCGCCAATAAAAGATGATGTGGCCATTCGAAGTGGTACTTTTCTACTTTCACAAACAGGATATGAGGCATGCATTGACAGTTATTATGCCAGATATTCAGAATTATATATATCCGAGAACAAACTGAAATTTCGATAGAATAAGCGAGTGCGTGAGTGAGTGAGTGAGTGAGTGAGTGAATAGGATTTAACGTCGCTCTCAACATTATTTCAGTCATATCGCGACGAACCAACTAAGCACCACCCAGCCAAGTTGCGTTCCTGTTACTTCAAAGAATAAATCTTTGAAGCAGCATGAAACCAGACATCATCCATCCACCCTATATAACATTGAGGACTGCACACAAGACACAGACAGGACGCTTACATGGTCCAGTAAAGACAAGTGATATTACACTGTTAGACATCACATTATCAAGTTCCTGCTGCTTCTCAGCAAAATACATTGAAGCAACCGGAACCCGTGCCCACCGGACACCCACCAACCACCCGCTGTGGACAAGACGGTAGAAATGTAAATATCTGTTGTGACACAAGTCTTGTGTTCTGTTGTAACAAAAGAAGTATTGCGTTGGTGTAACACAACCCGAAGACGCGTCGTTTCCACTCAACATTTGGTAAATATGTACCTGTTCACATGTCATATTGGGTAATTTATACTGAGCGTCATATCTTAGGCCAATGTTAGTTATCTCCCTTGTATAGCTTCTGGTGGTGTCACTATTACCTGATCGGCTGTTGTGCGTGAGCAGTTTCTGTGTAAAACAGTTGATCGTGTCGTTATGTTCGATAGTAATATGAATATAATTGTATCGATAAATTGTGTCGATAAATTTCGACACAATTTCCCAACACAAGCTCGAGCTAATATAACACAACAGTGTGTCATATTTTAACAAAACAATTTCTAAATTGTTGCAACATTGCAAGAAAGTCTTCATCAATTCTCCAGTTATCGTTTTAATCAGGTTCTATGCCTACCAGCCGCTGCATCAGGTCAACCAGTAATCATTAACATTCGGTCGTAAGTGCAGCAGTTGTCATCCAAAACAGGTTGAAGTAGTTATGAGAGTTTGATATGAAATGCAGCAACAGTCGTTGAAATCTGTTCCCCAACGAAGCATTTTTAGATCAGGTCATCAAGAAATAATTAAGTGCAGCACCAGTCATTGGAATCAGGTCAACAATGTAGCATTAGTCATTGGTTTAAACAATATTTTACTCCAACAATGTAATGAAATGGGATCGGTGAACAGGCATAGCATTTATTAACACCTCTCCCCTAAAGAGGGACTAGTCGTTGACATCATGTAGCAGGGTTCGTCGACATCAGGTCACCAATACATAAGTACCGTAGTCATAAAAATTTAAATGCCATCGAAACTAATTTATATCGTGATTACAGATATATTATACACCTATGTGGCTTTCTATGAACTCTGGAATTGAATGCATGTGGATATTGAAGAACTCATAATGTCTTACAGAAGAACTTGATGCTTAGGAACAAGTACCCTACAGACATGTATCCACATGGGATTTCTCGACTCTCTATACTACAATCCCTCATCAAGACCTTATTGACCGTCTCAGTTCATTAATAGTATCGGTGTACAAGAACATTAATCGCCGATATATTAATGTCAGAAGCCATAAAGCATTCTTTAGCTCTACTACAGTCTGGCGGGATGTGAATGTTGTTGTTTGCAGACGACAGACCAGAGTGCTGGCAATCTATCAAAATAACATTCAATTAATGTAATTCAAGCAGAAATTGTTAAACTATATAAGCTATGTACTTCTATTCTTCATTCCTCAATTTATTTCTCAAAGTGCACAATAAAGAAGTTATTAGATTTTACTGTGTTGTATGGTCTCGCAGACTCGTCCCTCCCCTCATGCCCAGGACTCGTCCCTCTCGTAACGCCCATGACTCGTCCCTCTCCTAACGCCCAGGACTCGTCCACACAGTACGTACGGTACAATCCAGTAACCTATGAGTATGCATATTGTTTCAGTACATGCCTGCAATATATTCCATGATCAATGAAGGAATCGATGAAGTTTTGTAATTGAATGTACAGATCCAGTAAAGTTATATTTAGCAAGTCGATATATCTGGGGTCATATCGGTCAAGAAGTCGTCCGTGAAATTGCTCCTATTAAACGTTCCTGACGAGGAGACGGTTACAAATATCGATGGCAAGAGTATCAAGTTAACGTCAAGCATGCGGGCACATACTTCTCTGTATCGATATCTAGGATATAACGATGTTCTGGACCGCAATACAAACATGTCTCGAAAGTACCGATGTAAACGCTCGGCGCCATCTTGTTGAATTTGCGTAAGTGGTTTATAAGAAAAAGTGCACTTCCTGGACGTAGGCATCCCTGACAGCTTGGTGATGTCGGATCGATACATGTCTCTGTGTGAAAGCTGTTATCTGGCTAGCACTTCAACTGAACGTTTTCCTCTACTTATGAGGGCTGCCCTGTAAAGAACATGTACCAATTAGCTACTACAATGTCCACCTTTTACACATGCTACAGACCCTAAAGTATGCTTTAACACCAGAGGCGCGACACTGTGGCATGCTCCAAAGTCAAGCGGGAACAATAGTACATTCTAAAGTCATGGTCAGTAGATATACCAAGATAGGATTTGAAGGATTTTAACCAAAGGTTCGTTTCAGAATTGTATATTAGGTAAATTGTAAGACTAGATTGAAGGCACAGAATTCGTTTTTCAATTAAACCACAAAACAGTCTCAGTTTTCCAAATAAGAACAATTTACAAGTCGCGGGAAACACGAGTCGTTGACTCCAGATCCCTAGTAAATCAGTAGAATCAGGTCGCTAATGCAGTAGTTGTTTGGAATTAGTTAATAAGTCTAACAGTTGTCATTGTAATCAGGTGATAAGTACAGTACCAGTTATTGAAATCAGGAAACCAATTCATAAGAATTTTTTTAATTAAACTTTCATTAAAAGGTTTTGTCATTTGCCATTTCAGAATTCGTTCTATGATTAAAGGTCAGTAAACTGTCCTACACGGTGTTTACAGTGCACGACTAAAATAAATTCCCTTTGTTTTTTTATATATAGCCAGCGCATATGGTCGGTCGATATGTTTGGGGTCTTATCGGACAATAAGGCTCTTCTCTTCCATAAAAGTGGCATTATTAAACGTTCTCCATCAAGAGACAGTTACAAGTATCCATGGCAAGAGTATCAAGTTAAGCACGCAAAAACATACATGTATTCCCTTTTCCGATATCTAGGATATAACAATTATGTATTCACGCACAACAATAAATACACGTATCGAAAATACCGACGTAATTTCGTAAACACCAAAAACACTACAAAGATTGACAGAAAACACTGCCATTAAACATGTTAAAATCAGAATGCTACCAATGCTATGACAGTCAGATCGCCAATACAGCAGTTGTCATTACAATCCGATCATCAGTACAATCGTTACAATCAAATCATCTGCAGACTACAGCATTAAAAATAGAGGTAACCAGTCAAAAGGTAGCTATTACAATCAGATCATCTATAGACTACAACAGTGACCATAGAGTTCACCAGTACAAAGGTCGCTATTACAAACAATGTTGAAATGGTATCTCTAGAATACAATGGAACCCACATTCAGGTCACCGACGAGGCAGTAATCGTCGAAAGCAGGTAACCATTCCAACAGTAGTTGTTTAACTGAGCTCACCAGCGCAGCCGCAGCCATCAAAATCTGGTCACCAATCTGCAGGTGTCATTAGAATCCGAATTAGCCATTAATCTCGGGTCAACAATGCAGCAGTAGTCGATATAATAAGGTCATAAGTGTAGCAGTCGCTACGTCTGGTCACCAATACATAAGTAGATATTAACATTCGGTCATAAGTTCTGCAGTAGTCAATGAAATCAGGTCACCAGCGCAGCAGTAGTCATCGGACCAAATCATCACTGTGAATGTATGTTCATTAGAACCGGATAGCCTGTTTAATAGTGTAACAATTTTAACATCGGGTCACCAATATATAAGTAGTTATTTAAATCCAATTTAAATTGATCGTTGTATTAATGATATGAAGTAACGGTCCTCACCATCAGATCACTAGAACAGCAGTATAGATATTAAGATCAGATGACCATTAAGAAGTAGTCATTGCGATCATACACTCTCAGAAATATTCAGGGAATAATCCTGAATAGATCATGCTGCACAGTCACAATTCCATTTCAGGGATTTTACCTGAAATCCAGGGATAATTTCCTGAATTTCAGAAAAAAATCCCTGTATGAGAGGATTTTCCGTGAAATTCAGGAATTTACCACCTTGATTAGTAAGTTCCCCACCCTATTCAGGTACGTAAAATCCCCTAAAATTCAGGTTATTTAGCTTTAATTCATGGATGATATTCCTGATTTTCAGGAAATTATCCCTGGATTTCAGCTAAAATTCCTGAAATTGAGTTGTGGATGCGCAGCCTGATATAATCAGGATTATTCTCTGAATATTTATGAGAGTGCATCACTAATATATACAGCAACAATGATTACAAATATAGCCCTGAGCGCAAGTTAACCGGGTTCCAGGTGTATAAAATTATAGTGACATTTTGAGGTCCGCTCGGGCAATTCCACACAATTCCCGACATTGGGACACATTCGTTCTTCTTCATCCTGTCGAGTAACATATCTGTGAATTACCGTCATCAAATTTAAATTACTTAAAAATCTGAGAATTTTGATTGGTCAATACCGGTCATATTTTTCAATGGAAAACTTCATACGGGTACTTTTGAGAGACTTCAATCCATTGATCATGTTTGCCAAGACGTTTGCTGGAAAATAGTAAAATTGAACCCTGCTAGTTAGCCTACACATACACGCATTTCCTGTGTGTGTAATTTCGCTCAATTTTGGACAAAGAAAAAAACCCATTCGCATCCACCTTTCTTTTTATGGGCCCACTCGGGTTTATCGGTGCAATTATCGACTTTGGCATCTGTTCACTATTCATCGCCATGTCAAATAGCAGACATCTATTTATTTTTTCCATCAAACTCCGTCACATGTAAATCCGAAGATTTTAATAGGTCAATGGCGGCGATATTTCCCCAAGGATCAACTTCAAATGCGAACATTTAGAACATTAATCATGCAGGCCAAGTATCGCGCCAATCGGTTCAATTGGTCCAGAGGACAAGGTCATTAAATTACAACACATATAAGGGAAGTGGGAAGAGGTGGGAAGAGGTGACAGAGCCACATGACTTCACAGTATAGTCTTCCGATTAACCTATTCTAAAGCTCATACCAAGAATCATACCAAGAATCTAAATGTGTTGTATCTCAGATACGCTTTTATTGTACCTGTTCATGTGACAACTTGGATGACATGACCACACGACCCCTAGCACCGGCATAAGCGGTATTAGATACAAATCTAGAGAGCTATGATGGAATTAAAGGCTTTCGCGTAAATCCAAGATAGCCCCAGGTGCTTTTGATCAAGCAGCCTTTTTATTAATGTTGGTCCTTCCCTTATATGTGTTGTAATTATCACCATGAGAAATGACAGCTTCATCTGTACAGCGATGTGGGCCGTGCGATGGTGACAAAATCTGGTGGAAGCATAATACCAATTTCGAGAGGTATGCAGCCAATGGCTTGGAACCATAATAATTTCACCAGCGCAACAGTGGTGATTACAGTCAGATCACAAGTACAGTAGTAGCTACTGCTACGCTGATTAAATGTAATGTAGCCGAAAACCAAACTATCCAGTACACTGTCTTACACAAATTATTTTAAAGTGTATTCCCTGATTAATGCAGTGATCATCACAGTTTATGATATTTGAATCTAGAAATCCAATATTCTCGTATAAAGTGAGTCGATATGTTCGAAATATGTCGGTCAATAAAGCTTCTTTTGTCGGTCGTGAAAATGGCGCTATAAAACGTTCTCCATGAAGAGGCTGTTACAAGTATCTATGGCAAAAGTATCACGTTTACGCGATCTCATTTCCCCTTTTCCGATATTTAGGATTTAGCATCAGGCCTTGAATTTGGGAAATTTGAGAGTAAGGCCAATTTGATGGAATTTGGGGCACCAAGGCCTGGCTGGCATAGTAGTGGGCATCAAGGCCTTGGTGGCCTTAGTTAAATTCAAGGCCTGTAGCATTGAGCGCCACCTTGTTGAACTAAGTGTAAGTGGTTTATAAATAAGATAAAATTATTGGACGTTGGCATCGCGAACAGCTTGGCGATGATGGATCGATAGTGATCTTTGGGAGTAAGCTATTATCTGGACAGCATTTGACTAGATCGTGTTTCTGTTCTTATGGGAGCTGTAGTGAAAATATCGCGTAGCAATAATCAGCTGCATCCATCTCTACACATTTTACAGACACTGAAATATGTTTTCTCACCAGGAGCGCGACATTGTGGTTTGCTTAAAAGCCACGTGAGACCAATATTATATACAGAAGTCACCGTCAACGGTGAGAGGGTCTCGTCACATTCTTCATATAATACAACAGGTGTCGCTGCAACATTGCAGAGATAGTCATCAGAATCGGGCTGCCACTGTAGGGGTAGTAATCAGAATCGGGCTGCCACTGTAGAGGTAGTCATCAGAATCCGGTTGCCACTGTAGAGGCAGTCATCAAAATCAGGCTGGCAATGTAGAGGTAGTCATCAAAATCAGGCTGGCAATGTAGAGGCAGTCATCAGAATCAGGCTGGCAATGTAGAGGCAGTCATCAAAATCAGGGTGCCAATGTAGAGGTAGTCATCAGAATCGGGCTGCCACTGTAGAGGTAGTCATCAGAATGGGGCTGCCACTGTAGAGGTAGTCATCAAAATCAGGGTGCCAATGTAGAGGTAGTAATCAGAATCAAGATGCCACAGCAGCAGTAGTCACAAGGATCAGGCTGTCACTGCATAGCAGTGGTCTTCAGAATCAGGCTGCCACCGCAGGCAATCAGATCGCCAGTAAATTTGCGTACACTTCGCCATCCATAAAATGGCTTGCGAATCCTGTGTCTCCATTATCGCGGAGCGATATCCGGTACTTTACCGGATTCTGTTCGGCCTTCATCCGGCGGAGAACAGACTTGAGGAATCTGATAAATTACAGGTTTTCATACCACTTCGGAAACAGATATTGCCTGGGCTTACAAAATATATAGGTATGAATAACTTTCGTATCATACAAGAGGTGTGGTGGATCTGTAATTTTGAACAAGTAGGACATCACATGACTCGAAAATGGCGAGTTACGTTGGGGTTACGTCGGTAGACTTTTGCTGATTGGCAGACGAAGTCACGTGTTATTGATTTCTGGAAATTCCATCTTGCAGTTGCCGAAAGTAGGCTGAAAATGGATACACACGATCCCAAGGTCAGTCTTACCGCGTATAGATGACCAAGATGGTTACAGGTTGATCACCAGTATTCATTAACATTAGATCACCAATGCCGTATAGTTGTTCAATCAGATCACCAGTCTTTAGTCGTCATTGGAATCAGCAGTAGCAGTAATCTTTATAATCTGATCACAGATGTAGCAGCCATTGCTTCAGCAGCCATTGATCATCAGGTTACCACTGTAGCGCTGGATGTTGATCATGACATCAAGTCACCAATATAGCACTGGTCGTTGATCATGATACCAGGTCACCAAAGTAGCACTGGTCGTTGATCATGACCAGGTCACCAATGTAGCTCTGGACGTTGATCATGATACCAGGTTACAACACGTAGGTAGTCATTAACATTCTGTCATAAGTGACATGACACCAGGTCACCATGCAATGTAGGACTTGTTGTTGATCATCAGGTTACCACTGTAGCGCTGGATGTTGATCATGACATCAAGTCACCAATATAGCACTGGTCGTTGATCATGATACCAGGTCACCAAAGTAGCACTGGTCGTTGATCATGACCAGGTCACCAATGTAGCTCTGGACGTTGATCACGATACCAGTTCAACAATGTAGCTCTGGTCGTTGATCATGATACTAGGTCATCAATGTAGCACAGATCGTTGATCATGATACCAGGTCACCAATGTAGCACAGGTCGTTGATCATGATACTAGGTCACCAATGTAGCACAGGTCGTTTATCATCATACTAGGTCACCAATGTAGCACAGGTCGTTGATCATGATACTAGGTCATCAATGTAGCACAGGTTGTTGATCATGATACCAGGTCACCAATGCAGCAGGTGTTCAGGTTGACAGTATATAAGTAGTCATTACAATACGACTTTCATCGAAGCTTTTTGACATCTTACATTTCAAAATTTATTCCACGATTAAAGATCAGATAGTTGGAAAAATTGTTCAGTAAGCTGAATTTTTACCACGTATGCCCGATATAAATTTCTTGATCAATGTAGGAATCATTATACATGTAGTTTATGATAGAATGTAGAGGTATATACTTTATACATATCAAGTCGATGGCTTCGGGTCATATAATTTGGTCAATAGAGCTTTCTTCGTCCGTGAAATTGGCGCTATTAAATGTTATTCGTGGAGAGACAGTTTCAAGTATCGATGACAAGAGTATCAAGTTAGCGTCAAGCAAGCAAACGCATATTCCATTGTGTAGATATCTGGGGTATAACGAAGTTCTATACACGCACCGCAATAGAACATGTCTCGAAAATACCGGAGTAAACACTCCGCGCCATCTTGTTGAACCTGTGCAAGTGTTTTTTAAGAAAGGGTGGAATTCTTGGACGTTGATGTTGCAGACACCTTGCTGATGACGGATCGATACTGGACTGTGTGAGAAAGCTGTTATCTGGCTAGCACTTCAATCGAACGTTTTCCTGTTTTTATGAGGGCTGTCGTAAAAATATCGTGTAGCAATTAGCGACTACATCCACCTTGACACATTGTATAGACAATGAAATTTACTTTCACACCAGGGGCCGAAATTCTTGCTTCAAAGCTACACCGTATCAATGTTACATACAGAAATCATGGTCATCAGTTCCTGGTTCATGACACATTCTTCATGAATGACTTTGATTGCATGTCCTTGGCACAATTATATATTTTGCTATTTTTCTTGTAAATTTTTAAAATAGCTGAAGTTAAACGTTCTCGCCAATTATAATACATAATGTGACGATTCGGTGCGATACTTTCCTAATTTCATGCAGATATTCAGATACAGATATTACACGAGTTCTCACGACCACAAATACAATTGAAGGAAAACAAATCCAGGGAAACAAGCACGCTTAGACTTTCACTCAACCGCTATTGTTGTATCCTGAATATTACAATAGAAGCGAATGTTAAACCGGGCTATACAAGACCGATCACTCTGTTATTACTATAAACTGCAAATTTAAGGACTCAGATCGTTGAAAATTTAATAGCTCCCGTTTGATAGAATGACATATCGGTATCTAGTAAATACGATTATAAGCGAAACAGTCGATGAATAATCACCACAGCCTTGCTGTCTAGAAAACATTAAAATATTTCCATGGTTAAATTACAAATCGCTATATAGCAGATAAACTTTTTTTCAGAGCTTGGTTCTGAAAATCAGAGGTGGGGGGGACACATTTGTCGTCAGCCAAGAAAAAGATCGAGAATAATAGAGAAAAAGAACTAGAAAAGGAAAGAGGAAGACAAAATAAACGAACTAAATGAGGTTAAAAAAGAAAACAATACAGGGAATTATCACTAAAGCAAAGATCAGTTGGCTGAAGAAAGGGGAAAATGTTTCTTGGGACTGGAAAGGGGAACTTATAAAGTGATAACAGGTGTAACAACATCTGGACAACATATATACAATATAAAGGACATCATGCAAGAACAAGGTAATCTATACACACAAAAAACATTTCTGGCTTCTTTGAATTGAATTTTAGCAAATTAAGTGGAGGAGAATCAGAAGAAAAAAAAAAGAGACTTAACATATTCTCAGTCAAAAAAAAAATATGAAAAAGCGGAAAATGCCTTGGTCTGGACTGGTATCCAACAGAGTTTACAAGAGTTTTCCGGAATGAATTAGGGGTTTGTACTTGGGCCGATCATTGCTGGTTTCAAAAATGTTTATGTTTTAGCGACAAAGTGATATAACTTGGCGTCCGAATCAAAATAATCCTCGAAATTTCATTTAAAAACTGATGAGCAATTACTCTTCTAAATCGAAGCTGGGAATTAGCCTCTACATGTATAAGCCAATGATTGAAGTCAGTATTAGATAATTTGATGTCCGAGGACCAAGAGGGGTTAATACCAGGCAGAGACATTCGGGAGAGTATTCGCCTTATTTGTGACATCATGTTTGAAACAGAGGATAAAGCATACCTCTATTTCTTGGTCCTTACTTTAAAAAGTAACATACGCCTTCAACATGTTCAAAATACAAAAAATGGAGTAGGCTATCGTAGTTCAAATCTCAGACATGTGTTATCAAAATGGTCACCTGTCGTCCTTCTTCGTTTTTAGTTTTTAGCAGGTTCCAGTATCTCCAAATCTGTTTCTGCTCTGTGCAGAAATATTGAGAACGATGATACGGTCAAATACTAAATTAAGGGGATTGAATAAGCAATACGCCTATATGCGGATGATATGCAATTAATACTTATTAGATCAAATGAACCGCTGGGTAAGGCCTTAGTTTATCTTGATTTATTTTATATAATGTCAGGCTTGAAAATAACTATAGAAAAGACAACGGCGGTCTGGACTGTGCCGCGGAGGGTCTACGACATCAAACTATGTGAAAATATTATGTTGGGTTGGGAGAATAATTTCATATTACTAGGAATAAATTTCTTCCATCTGATCTACAAGGCATCTGGAAAATAAATTACCTTGGAAAACTAGAGGATCTTAAAAGAAAACTTATGGAAAATGAGAACTCGGACTCTTTTAGGAAAAGTTACAGTTTGTCAAATCTCATACACCTCTTTCTTGCTCTGCCGAATCCTCCAGATGATGTTCTCAAAGAGATCAATCAAATTATTTTAATTTGTTTATGGAATGTCGGCAACGATCGAATAAAAACAACAGTTATCATGCAAGATGGTGGATAGAGGATGGTGAAACCTGGTAAACATAATTCACTCACTCAAAGTGTCCTGGCTATGATGAATTATTTTTCAAACACAAAGATGACAAAAGTTGATCGATGATTTACAATCAAAGCAAGAAAAGGTGTGTAAAAGCTACGAAGCGATTAAAATTAATATGTGTATGATGAGAATCTCCTTTGAATCATGGAATTCAGATAAGTGTGTGAGCCCAGACGCCGACCAAGCGCTTCATTCTCCACCATGTTAACCACAGTCACAAACTAGAAGCACTCAATGATTTGTACAGAGTGCAATCCTCGGGAAAGAAACGTCCACCAGCAGAATCTCACATTTTCAGTTAACAGTTAGACGCTACATATAAATGTGGTGGGGAAAGATGCCTACGTACATGTACTGACATGAGGTCATATGACCACATAGGCCAATAATCTGATATCTTAAACCAATCCAATCCGGGGATACGTTGTTTAGCCCGATTCGGGGATATGTTGTTTTTGTACAATCCGGTGATACGTTGTTTCATCTTGAGGGGCTAAATTTAGACATTATCTTCTAACACAAGCTCGATTTATTTTAACACAATCGCGTGTTGTTTCAACAAAGCCTTGCGTCGTATTTTCACAAAAGAAATTTTGACTTGTTTTAACAAAAGCTATTGGAGTTTTAACACAAGAAAATGTCCATCATTCTCGATTCCATAGGATCTCCACACTCTCTTCCTTCGTTTGGTTGTTCTCGATTGTTCATAGTTGGAGACATTGGTCTTTCCTCGACAATATTAAGACACATGGACACTGCTTAATACAATTTCAAATCTAGTCGTTTTCAGCAGTTGCCGCTCCATCAAGCTGGCTGTGAAAGCTTCCGTCGTCAATATAGCTGTTTTGAAGCGATGATACCCACTACATGCAGTGGTGTTGGAAAGGAGTAGAAATGACAATTCCAGTGAATATCTTAGTTTCATCAGCACTGGATTTGATCAATTGAGCTCCGTTTTCTCAACTGATCAGTTTTATCACCGCTGTGATTTGATATGTTGGCACGACAAAGATGGGGGAATTAAGGAATTTATATTTTGATTTGAAGAAATGCGTTCTGGCGCTCACCTGAATGAAATATTTAGGACAGTAACCACAAAACACGAATGGTGTATCGGTAGTACGGGGGCAACTGTCTGCATATAAAAGGCCTCATATATGTGGGATAGCCATTCCCATGGGGAAAATGTAACAATGCTGGCTGAGCCAAATGATCAGAAGTCTGGGAGCATTGATTAACACTCTGGTAAAGATATAGCTCATTTCCAAGGAATTTTCCATGGAATATGTCAAGCCGCCTGGAAGAGCAGCTTACGGGAATATATCAAGTTCATGTTTAACAATGAAAATGTACTTAAACTTTAAGGATAACTTGTTAGGTAGAGATAAGATAAACTATTAAATAATACAGGGGTCTCCACACTAATTGTAAAGTATATTGCGTCATTTTTGTACCCTGTATCATTGGATTAGTGGGGGAAATAGCCAGTTTTCTTGTTCAAAGCTCATTAAGGGGATTTTCGCAGTTCCTTACTTTACCATATGAAACGGAATTTATTTCATAATTCTTGCAAAATATGAAATAACAAAGGGGCAGAGCATACAATTTTCATAACATATAATTCAATGCTTTTTGTTCCTATCCAGGAGGTGGGAGGGTGGGAAATGCGGGTGGAATTGGGTTAGTATGATTCTAGCTTAAGAATCCCTTTTTGCCGCCTGACCTTTGAAAACGATATGCCCACCTCGGATATATTTCACATTGAAGCGGTTATTTTGTTTACTATTACCTTATTGTGAGTGTCTGGATATCCGTTATATCTCCATATGCGCATATACATGAACGTAATCTATTCCCTTAACTATATTATAAAGAATGTTTGTCTCTCTCGATGATTCGCGAAGCAAGCCGGTGCCGATATTAAAGTACATATAGCATGTTGGAAAGAAATCTAATACGCAGAGTGTTATTGATATACCCGAGTCCCTGAGCCGGCCTGAAACTAAAAAGCGAAATAATTCACACACGATGAAGTTGCAAATTAAAACCCTGTAATACTTTTATATAGCCTTCGAAATCCCCGGTGGAGTCGCCTTTACGCTTAACATACACCGGTGGCTGCAGAGTGATACGAGAGACGATACATAAAGATACCAGTACTCTTTCACTGGCTGTATAGCTTTATACTACCACCAAGGTAGTTCATCCCAGAGAATATCGTTCACTCGTTCGATGTAGAGCTCGGCGGCTGAATAGTATAGATGAAGCATCGCAGAGGACAGCAGCAATACAGTACTCGCTGTGGATAAGTTCCCTTCGACGCAGCCTGCGTATGACAGAACTGGTATACGAACAAAGGCGCACGACAACTTGTCATTAACATTCGTATTAAGCATTCTTGCAAAGGAGTAATTCAAAGATACCAAAGAGTTTCGATCGAAAGCTTCAGAATCGCCAGCATAACTCGGGTTAGCCTGTCATCGAAATTAATCAGTACCGTACAGAACGAACAAAATACCGGAAATGCGGAATATGGTATGAACTCCAAGTCTGATTTGAGCAAAATTTTGTACAGAATTGCCCATATTTCTGTAGGTGGTTTCACTCGTCTGGTCGTCCCTTCGCCGTCATGATTCTTTACGGGATGGCGATCTCCGATTAGCGATCTGTCTTGGTCAAAGGAAAAAAGTGAAAGGAGAGGTTTACATAAAAAGGTGTTTTGTTTGACGTCGCGTGCAGTGATTTTTGTGTGTCGATGAGCGGAAGAGAATTTGTACTACCTGTGGAGCCATGGCTACGCTAGATGCCCCAGAAAACGCGAACACGGCACTGACGGGCACCAAGAAAAGGAGTGTTTCAATTAATGAACACCCAAAGACGGAGATAGTAGAAATTCACGAGAAACATGGACCTTTACACAACGCTATACCGAGAATGCCTATGCCAGCCGCCATTGTTTGTTGCATCTTAAACATTCTACTCCCGGGCATGGGTAAGTAGACGTTATAATACTCTACTATTATTACTGAACTACGAAAAAATGGTGTTGTTTTTTTCAGGACAATTTTGAGGGAAAATGGCCTCAACACAACAGATTTAGTCCTTAATTGACCTTCCAACACAAAATCGTTTTGCCTTGAACAGAAACTCGCGTTCATTCTAACAAAATGTGTTTTAGTTTCAAAACAAATGACTTCGTACTATTATTTTTCGCAGTGTATACACTCTCAGAATGTTTCGTTATATATGGAACCAAATCTTCCTGCTAAACTGAAAATTGAACATTTATAGGTATATAGAAATAACAGTGTATGTTCCGGATTTAGAGCACTTGATTTTTTAATTTCAAAGACGAAATTCTGGATTTTCATTAGCCTGTGGAGAAAATTGGAGTAACATCTAACCAATCACAAATTGGAAGAATATCTAACCAATCACGAATTGGAAGAACATCTAACCAATCACAAATTGGAAGAGCATCTAACCAAACACGAATTGGAAAAACATCCAACCAATCAAGAATTGGAAGAACATCTAACCAATCACAAATTGGAAGAACATCTAACCAATCACAAATTGGAAGAACATCTAACCAATCACGAATTGGAAGAACATCTAACCAATCAAGAATTGGAAGAACATCTAACCAATCACGAATTGGAAGAACATCTAACCAATCACGAAGTTTCTATACAGGTTCATTGTTCCACTTAAGGAACCGATTTGGTTCTATATGCAGTTCTATTTCCTTTTTTTGTCCGTCGTGTATATCAGAGGACGATTCTGCTCAAGCATGAACATGCATAAAACGAACAAAAAAATATGCGTTTATAATTAACAATACTCCCAGGTCACGTGACCGTTAAGTATAGTTTCAATCAGACGCTTATAGTAACACAGATGTATGAGATGCCTTTTTCTCTATATGAGTTATATTCCATTGAGACAAATATATCGCGAACACTTCCTCTCAGTTGAATCAAGTTTGTTGAACCGATAGTTCTGTTTCGACTGCTAAACCGTTTCATATCCACAGCATTCCAGAGTGTTAACAAATGCTCCCAGAGATCTGATCATTTGTTCAAGCTCTGTTACAAGACCTTCAGCTTCATTAAAACAGTGAATGAAGGTGGAACGGTGCCATAAAAAAGAATACAGTTGTCAATTATGTATCAGCGGCCAAGTTTTTGTTCCATAAAATGCAATAGTTCCTCTCCTTGAACAAACTTTCAGTGCTGCATCTGTAAACGCTGTCATTTACTTCAATTGAAGTTTTAGAAGGGAAAATTTAATTATAGTGTATACGATGATAAAAAATAGAATAGTAATGACATATATTTCTGCACTGTTGTGTCATTTTTTTTCACAGCATATGAATGTTTTTCGTCTTGTCAGAATATAGACACAAGCATAAAAACTCATAAATAATGGTGATTATATTGATATGATGTTCCAATGCACGTGATTTATTGCGTCATGCGACTCGGTGAGCTGCTTAGTGGAGATCTTTTTGACGTCAATGAGGACGAAAATTATTATGGTTCTAGTATATGCAAGAACGATTTAATCGAACAATGAGTAAATATCCTTGAAGGTAATTACTGCTTCCAGAGAATATTCGATATCCGCCTGGGCAACTGGGTATTCTCTTTTGAAATATGACTGCAACAATAACCGAAGTCTATATGCTTGGTTCAATACTATTGATCCCCTCTGTACCGTACCAGCCATTTCGCACATTATCCCACCTTCTCCCCCCTCCCCCACACATCTCTCGCCTCCTTCCAACAGGGTAACATTGGCAAGATAATATTACTATCCAGTGGCACGGACGCACGCACGACTCAGACTGATCCTGTGGCATGGACGGCCTGATCATTTTATAGTACAGACTACACGCATCGAATCACAGTTTACACTATGGAAAGCGTGAGGAAATTTGCAGTAAATCTAGAGTTATCTATACTGTTAATGACTAGGACAAGAATGAAATCAATTTGACGACAATGACAACATTGGTCATTTACAAAATGGGAGTTGTTGACATAATGGTAGATAGACGGATAGAATCAGGAATACGGTGATAGATTAGATAGAACCAGGACATAAATGAACACGATCACAGGAGCACATCTGCAACCAACTGTGAATAGGGTTTTGGGAAACAGACACTCATTGTGATCTTAGATGTTCAAACAGGAACAAATACCTGGCCGTGTTGATCAACAGTCTCTTAGACTACATACCCTTATTGAGAAATATGATGTATGTTAAGATATGCAGGGATAGAACACGCCACGCGAGAGCAATCACTGTACTCTAAATGTTATTGAAGATAACCACGTGACTAAAAATATCATGGAGAAAATAGATGGAAGGTTTAGAAAAACTGGTGGAACAACTGCCCCACAGAAATGTTTACTAGCCTATTACAGCAACATCATAACATCAATAATTGCTGCAATGCTGTCCGCGATAATTAGCCAATTATTTCGTCCACACGTAGGCTATTAGTACAGAGCGGTTTTTGCAATCAATACATTGATAAACTATAGTTTTGGGGGTTAGGGAACCATTTTCATGGATCCTGATTTCGTGGAACGCATCACTAAATCTCAGGACTGTTTCAGAAAATTTTGAGCATTTTGATCTTGGAAAGGCCATATTTGGTGGATGAAAATATGGAATAATCTGATCTGGTAAGGTTGTGGATAAACCAGGGCAGATCAGTGGATTCGGGCCTTGGCGATATCATATTCGAACGTTCAGTAAAACATGCCAATGTATCCATCTTTGCACGTGTCCGGTTAAATATAGCTCGGACCTTTTCAATGCTTGATATTAGCCAATCATATGCACCTGTTGTTTTTTCCCTCGCGAGCTCGCCCGACGAAATTTCACAGTCACATCTCACCGACATGGACACTTTAAATCGGTGTGCGAGAATTTGAACATCGAGCTCAATGAAGAGAAGATATGTTTGATGTCAGCGTATAGAGTGATGTCATATGCCAAAACAACATTCACTCAGCTCGGTTGTCGACACATATCGGGTATAGATATCTAGATGCGAAAGTACTCCCAGAAAGGGGAAGCTTGCACCCACTGTACATATACCGGGGCAAACAGACCTCTGTTGAGATATGATTTGACCGAGCTCGCGCATATGTTTTAATTTATTGTAATTAGTGTTTAGAAGTTGTCCACTGAAAAGTCTGAAAACATGAATGGTCACATTATAGTGCATGTAGCCGTCCAGAAAAAAAGTAAATGTGCTTTCCAAAATACTATGGTATTTACACATCAGAAAATGTTATATTTATGTATGCAGGAAAGAGGGGCCGTGCAACCTAAACTAAGTCACTTTTTCAATTCTGGCCAACATACTAGTACTGCTGTGTTTCCCTTATTCATTCATCACACACAGGCCTACTTCCTTCAGATAAATATAGAAACTGTCTATGATTTATTACTTTAGTGGATGCTCTTTTCCTGTGGTGGATAAGGAAAAGTTATCCCAGACGCCTGTCTGCAGCCTATGTTGCAATATAATCAACATCAACACTTTGTCATTGCACTGCGTGTCCAAATTGTACCTCTTCAGACCTCGCGTGACGTATAGTACTTATACCGGTACATTTTAGATGTATTTTATGTAATCTAGCTTAAACATAATGATTGATGATAATCACAATGTATTAAATAATCTTAACCCTATCTGGCCTGGGCATTTTGGGACCTGTCCAGGCCTGGGGTGGGGCCATTTCGCCCCCCCCCCCTCTAATTATTTTTCTTACCCCTTTAGCTAGGCGGCTGAAACTTACAACACTATACACTTGGGTCAGGCTCTACCAGAAAATGTAAACAAATCCAAGATGACCGTTTTGATGACTTCACAGTGACGTCATTTTCATAAACGGCATTTTTTGGTCGATTTTTCGCTCAGATTTTTCTCCGCAAAATCTGCATGATAAATTAGTAAATATGAATGTTATGTGATATAAAATAGCTTTTGCTCACTTTTCATAGCTGAAAAGTAGAAATTTTGAAGAGAAATGACAAAAACATCACTTTTCTGGTATCCCACGTGACCGCCATCTTGAATTTACTCATGATCCTCTGCCCGGGGGGTATGCAAATAGGCCCAACATGATAAACTATAAAGTCACGGATTGCCAGCTCTCGATTTTTTGTCGTTCTGGAGATAGCGCAGAAAGATTGGTAGGGGGAGGGGGCATTTTGCTATCCTCCCCCCGCTCAGGCCTGGTAAGGTTAAACGGTGAAAAGGAAAAAGTTGTCCGTTAGGATTGTTTCCCCTGGCTATTTGTCAGCACAGCCAACAGATTGGGGAGAGTTGTCTAGTTTTCTAGGGTTGTTTCCCATCGGTACAGTTGTATGTTAGGTATTGTATATGATTACTCTCGAAATTAAAACTTATTATCCAGAAAGAACGTTTCTGAGTGGACATCAGCATACTTATATTTCCCAGTTGGTCAGCACCTATTCTCTGTGTGAAATGAGTATACTAGTTTGAAAAGAACCTTTACTTGAGAGACTAAGTTACAGATATTTTTCCTACTTGTCGAACGCATCACTTCCACAAATTTAAAAGCGCTTGGCTTCCTCCAGTAGTATGGTTTAATTAAATAATTGCGCAACTCTTTGTATAGAGGGCATTCAATAAGAAAATGAAATTCATCTTCTACCTGTCCTCCCATACACATTTCACAAATCCTATTATTTCTAGTCTGATTTTTACTTCCAAATCTACCAGTTTCTATTTTCAGATGATGTGCTGAAAGTCTGAAGCAGGTCAACGCTGTTCTATGTTTTGTGTTACCCAATATATCTAAATAGTTTTCATAGACAATAGACTTTTTAAACCACGTAAAAGAACGTCCGCTTGTTACATGTATCTTTTAAGTCAACCATTTGTTTTCTTATTATTGGACATATTGGGAATTTTAGTTTCTCCTATAGGAAAACACTAGGCTTGCTGGATGATGGTCTAACTCTCTTAGGGCTTGGATCATTCCGGTGTGAAAAGAATCCGATTCCTAGCAAATTTAGACTTCCTTTGCTTGGGAGAACAATCATTCAAACTTGGTGCGTGCTCTTATTTAAGTCCTGGCTATAGGTTAACGTATAACAAGTGGACTAACTTTACAGTTGGATTGTATCTCTCAATGCTTTCTTTGAAGCCTGATCACATTCACATTCGTTCATTGTCAGAGTGTGTAGCCTAAATTGTCATTGTAAAACCGATATTTCTGACAGGAAGTGTACAATTTGATGCCATGAGAATGCTCTCACATGGACAGACACAAACACATGAATTCATATAATTGGTCACTCACTCGAAAACATCGAATGTTATATAACCGGCCATGTTTGCTATAGCGTCCTGCGGCGGTGGATCTAGAAATGTTTCTCGAAACATTTGCTAGGTCCTCGTCAAATTTAGAAGCCACTTGTAATCTACAGGTTCGACGTTCTTCAATTTTCTTCCGCAAGTATCACATTTCTTTCTGAAAATCCGATATTGAACGAATATGTGCTTTAAAATAAAGTAAGAAATATCCCTTGGTGCGTAGGGGTTTCTGTAGAAGTTGAGTTGTCTGCTTATATAGCTTTACACGAAGGAAATGCTATGGTCGTGTACGCATGAATTGAGTGCGGTTTCGCACCAGGTACCAAATATCGAACCTGATGCCTGCAATGGACCTTCACAGAAAACACTATGATTCTCAGAATGTTCTTCCAATTGTCACTACAGGCCAATCGAAAGGCCAAATTAGTGACAGGCCAAACGAAAGGCCAGATTAGTGACAGGCCAAACGAAAGGCCAGATTAGTGACAGGCCAATCGAAAGACCGGAGTAGTGACAGGCCAATCGAAAGGCCAGATTACTGACAGGCCAATCGAAAGGCCAGATTAGTGACAGGCCAATCAAAAGGACAGTGACAGGCCAATCGAAAGGCCAGATTAGTGACAGGCCAATCCAAAGGCCAGATTAGCGACAGGCCAATCGAAAGGCCAGATTAGTGACAGGTCAATCGAAAGGCCAGATTTAACTTTGAAAGTTTGAATTCACCAAGCAGTCGGCTTAAAACTGGAAGATATCTCTTGATGCTCTGATGAACGTCCTGTAACAAATCTCTAGATCATGTGTCCTTCGGTCAGTGTATTTGCTGCCATGCTAGTTGAGCTCTCTGATAGATCGAAATGTTTACGCAAGTAGCTATTCGTCTCTTCATTTATGGTAAGGAGGTATCGGGGGAAATGGAAAGCTCTCTTGATCGATTAGAAATGGACACAAATCACCATTGCTCGTTTAACTGCCGCTATCGGGAAAGGTCAAAAGCACGCACACCGATGTCCACAAGACATCGACCGGGCATTTCATTATTCCATTACATTTAACCTCCAATTCCAGAATGATCCCAAGGTAGTTTGCAAATCAAACCTTTATTCCTCCGTTTTCAATCTGTCACGACGATCTGAGATATTCCGCCGAAGACAAACGATATGCGCTTCGCACATGCGCCAGATTTTATCGACAGCAGGCGATACTGAATATTGAAATGAATATTGAATATACTGAATATTGAACCTACTTGACACATGTCCCGATGCCATTTTGCATTTCCCCTAAATTAGTTTCAAAGGCAAGTAAACGTTTCCAGACAGAAACAATAATAGTTCTTCACGCGGTGGGGGGGTATCATTACTGAGAAAATACGGAAACATCGTAATGATGTCGTATAAATATCTCACTAACAGGTTACTCCTGTTTTAGTATGAAACGTAATATTTTCTCCGTCTCATTCCATGGCACAGCTGCTGAAAGCACATCTACTTCAATACATCAAAACGTTACGTGGTATCGTCAGCGATAACGAGTCAATTAGGAGAAGGTCTGCGAATAATAATACAATACTAATAGATACACTACAAAAACTTGGGCATTACATTGTTGGCAGGCACTTTCTCCTAATAAGATTTAAGGGTTTGCTGACATTCTAGAACAGGAAACCATCTTATCCAGGCAACTCTATTGTTCATTACAGCGGTTTATAAATAGATTGAGAAAGCATGAGATTTATTTTGTGAACCACCAGAACTTATTTCAACCTATGTACAAAATATCCTCGTAAAACACAATCGCTTACTTGAAAGGCAAAAGCAGTGAAAAGTTCTAAATGATTTTGCAAATGTAGCATGTTGGTTCAAATATAACGCTTAGTCGATCAGAAATGATCAAGGTGATGCTTTGTCGGGCACGAATCGAAGCATGCCTTCATGTCTATGACAAACGTTCGTTCACACAAAAAGTTGTATTTACCATGCATTTTTTGTAGTAAAAAAATGCTTGCGAATGCCGTATTTGAAGTCTATCGTAAATGATTATAGCAACTTTTTAACATATTGATCGGCCTTTGCATGCATTTTCCACTAGATCAAATGTATCGTCAATGCAACTTTTTGTGCAGTCCGTACGATACTAATTGATAGCTACAAAGACATGTTGTTATATTGTTTTGAAAGAAATATTATTCGCTCTTTTTCCACAGAATATTCCTTGTTCGCCAATTTCCAATCTCACTTTGCAGACAGGCTTATATTAAGACTATTAGTTGCAGATAAAAAAATCAGCGAAATTACCCTATAATAGAAATCACCGATGTTCAAGAGAGAATTGTTATTAATGAGAGCCAAACTTAACGCAGCACAACAAGCAGTTGTTGATGTGCAGCTACGGACCGACTGGAACGTTTCAGTTGTGCTGATTGGATTACTTTAGACATGTAGTGTATGACGCCTATATTTGTGTGATCCAAGAAAATGTTCATATGCTTTTGAGATTGTTTTCATGAGACAAAATTCAAAATCAGCAACAGTTCACCATGCGGTGACATTGCATAGTGTTTCCATTCTCCAAAGTAATTAACTTTACCGAGGATATGGAAACGTGGTAATAACGCCGTGTAAATATCCTCGGGGTCCGGCTCAGGTCCCGCTGACTTTTCACTGTTGTCAGGTAATTACCCCATCACTCATACTGCGTACGAATCTGAATCTGGTTATCCGGCGCAACAGGTCACTCCTTTGCGGGTACCTCAGCACTATTTTCGTATATCACCCAATAATGCAAATGATAAGAAATGTTATGTTTTTTCCATTCCCTTCTGAGTTATACAACATGGTTGAACTGCTGAGAACACACGTACTACAATACATCAAAACTTTACGTTGTATCGTCAAAGATCACGAGTCAGTTAGTAGAAGGCATGCAAAACAATAACACAAAACTCCACCAGGAAAAGTTTTACATATTTGGTAGGCATTTTCCCCTAATCAGCAGTCAATGAATTTCCAAAATTGTGGAACAGAAAACCATCTATTCATCAGCTAACGAAGATCTCTTTCAACGGCATAGATTACACAATCGTAAGACCTCTCTATAACTATCTGTCGGTATCTGACAGTATATGTCAGTATCTGGCAGTATCTGTCGGTATCTGACAGTATATGTCAGTATATGTCAGTATCTGACAGTATCTGTCGGTATCTGACAGTATCTGTCAGTATCTGACAGTATATGTCCGCATCTGACAGTATCTGACGGTATCTGTCGGTATCTGTCAGTATCTGACAGTATCTGTCGGTATCTGACGGTATATGTCAGTATCTGACAGTATCTGTCGGTATCTGACAGTATATGTCAGTATATGTCAGTATCTGACAGTATCTGTCGGTATCTGACAGTATCTGTCAGTATCTATCTGACGGTATCTGTCAGTATCTGACAGTATCTGTCAGTATCTTATGTCACGAAAATAATGAGAACCATGATGATTTTATATCAGATGGTGTCTTGGGGCCGATATCCCAGAGTTAAGTGGAATTACGTATACGACCGAGGCGCGTGTGCTTACATATGTATTTAATGCATTATCATGGAGGCGGTTAATGTAATAGCCACGTAAAAGCTCTAATAACTGCTTCTACTCGGAGAATATGCAGAGCATTCTATGGCCATCTAGAGAGTGATATGTGATTGTCTTACAATGTGAAATCTTTGTCGTATAGTCGATGGTATTTATAAAAGTTGGATAGATATCTTTTATTCCTCAGAATTTTATACGAATGTTATGTAAATGAAATGTGTGACTTGCATATGCGCTGTTTGCAGGTAATTTGCATTACTCTGCGAACTGAACCCTAATATTTTGTGTTCATGCCATCGATTTCACGTACATTTTACATCAGGATACCTGTATTAATTGTTTAC
The DNA here is from genome assembly GCA_036873755.1 of Hanleya hanleyi. NCBI lineage: Eukaryota > Metazoa > Mollusca > Polyplacophora > Lepidopleurida > Hanleyidae > Hanleya > Hanleya hanleyi. The sequence continues at coordinate 232,429 of JAVTVY010051288.1, read as the reverse complement.
CTGCTGTTTATAGCTAGTATTAAAATATTTACTATTTTATCGACTTCAAATAACGTCTGTCTATAGACCATGGATATGGCATGAGAGTAACAGTACATCATGATAGATAGCGGTTATATAGTGTTATACAGCGCGCGTCATAATGACTCTAACAAATTTCGCTAATTTGGTTAATCATATGTTTATTCTTTTTCGAAAAGCTCGGATACTTTAAACATGAGGTGTTTACATGCATAACAGGGAAATTATATTCTCTCTTCTCCTCCAATTCACAATATTTCTCAATATAACGGTATTCAAGCTTATTTAATTTCGACACATATACAGTCGTATACGTTCATATATAAGTTTATAGGTCCATTGGCCCATCTTTTATCCAAAGTCGATGGTAATCGGTTCAGAATTTCAGAAATAATTTGGATGGTTGTCGGTCAAATATAAGTAAGAAAAAGAAGATACCTTTGGAAAAATTCATGTGTGATCTCCAATTTGTAAGAACTGCATATTTAGCTTTTGATTGCAATTAGTTCCCAATGAGAAAAAAATAAAATAAACGAAGAAAGATGTGGCTCTTTGTACCTGTCGGAGAAATTATATCAGAGAAATTATGTGGATATAATAGAAAATATTCTAAGATTAAGCAGTAATGAGAAAATGCAGAAGACCGAGAGATTCATCTGGCTTCGGATATATGGCTCATTTATGCTGATGATATGGAGAACAAATACTGTTTGTCTGAGACTAAATATTTCATCAAATCGTATATAATCCAGGTGTTCAAGAGGCCTAACAAGCTTCCAAAATTCGAAATTTGTTTTTTTTTCCGAAATTCAGATTGTCAAACGCATCTAGTGAAGAAACCAAACGACTACCGTTTTGAAGCAACACATGCTATTTTTATGGATAGGTGTAGTTAGACTCAAATGTATCAACTATTTAACCTATGCACTATTGTTGAATGTTGAGCCATTGCATGGCGTTGCAATGGCGTTTTAAGAATTAGGAAGTCTTACTTGACGTTTACTTGTTATATGTCGTTCACTTCAGGTTAACAGTTGTTAATCGCATATCGAAAAAGTCATTTATCTGAAGGACTGATCCGCTTTGCTTTAGCCCAAGAGCTCTAATTCGGGCACGACAAATTGGCAAAAGCGAAGTATGCCTTCTTTTCTGTGTCAAAACCGTATACGAGATGATTGATAGCTCCAAGCTCTCATGCTATTAGATCCCGTTAATAGTATTCGTAGTTGCTGCTATGCTACCGACCTGAGATGCTTAGCGAGTTTACTCGAGATACTGTTTTCATAATCGTGTTCTTTCAGCAGGCATCGAAACATTACCCATTTCAATCGTATTTCTATAGTATACATTCCCATGTAGTGTCGAATATTATAGTACCAGCTAAAGGCCAGAGAAATAGATATATGTAATCTGCAAGAGAATTTCCACGCCAAGCATATCTGTTGTATGTTTCAACACAGTGTGCTGAAAAACAACCAAAGGATTCTTGTAAATTTGCCCAGAATTGGTCACCGGCAACATCGTATGTTTCACCAGAGATATAGGAGCAGACAATGTTATTCTTATGTTCAACTAGGTTCGCAAAATCGATCTCGTATAGTGCCGTAAGTACTAAGTTGTGTTACTGCCAATATGTTGAGAAATATATTCAAGCAAAGTTTAATGAACTGTGCAAAGTGTTTCAATAGACTTGGAGATGCTGAAGTCAAGCGTGTCTGGACACTAGGAAAATTCCACTACTCACAAACATTTCTTGTTATCTTTTCCTCTAAACATTTGAAAAGTATTGATATCTACGGAGCCGTGGAGGGGACATAGTTAATATTTTTTTAATTTCCCCCGAGATAATAACTAGGGGAAAATTCACCATTGGTCAATTATCTCGGGGGAAAATAATTTGCCCCGAGATAATTATCTAGGGGTAAATTCGCCATTGGTCAATTATCTCGGGGTAAATTATCTCGGGGAAAATTAATTTTCCCCGAGATAATATCCCCCGAGATAATTATCTAGGGGGAAATTCGCGATTGGTCAGTTATCTCGGGTGAAATTATCTCGGGGTAAATTATTTTCCCCCGAGATGATTGACCAATGGCGAATTTCCCCCTAGATAATTATCTCGGGGGATATTATCTCGGGGAAAATTAATTTCCCCCGAGATAATTTCACCCGAGATAATTGACCAATCGCGAATTTCCCCCCAGATAATTTTGACCAATGGCGAATTTTCCCCTAGTTATTATCTCGGGGGAAATTAAAAAAATATTGACTATGTCCCCTCCACGGCTCCGTAGATATCAATATTTATCTTTTTTATTTATTTATTTATTTATTTATTTCCGAGGATGACCAACAGGACCAGGGGACCCATTTACAGGCTCCGTAATCTTTCTGGTTATTTCAGAAATGTGATAAGACTGAATGTGTCACTCTATGGCATAAATTTTGTACAGGTGATTGAAGTTGCAGCGTTGAAAAATAATGCGATCTTTCGAAGTATCCCATATTAATCCCTCTCTCATATTGTATAACAGGTTCCACCAAGTGAAGGATCGGGCAATGGTGAACAAAAGGTTTTGCCTATCAGGAGGTCAATGGAGTTGCTCTGTCGTTTAAAGAAGGCCGATGTCATAAATCGTCTCTGAATTGAATCGGGTGGCTTGATAAATTGACAGGCCCTCCCTTGCTCGTCAATTTTCTATCGCACTTAGCGAGCAGGCTTATTAAGGCTATTAGTTCCAGATTAAGGGAACCAGTGGAATTATCCGATAAGAGGATGACCGATGGTCAGGAGATGGCTATTATTTTCGAAAACCAATGACTGTGGAAAATTGAATCTAATCTGTCAGTAAGGATCGAGCCAAACTAAACACGGCACAACACGCGATTGGTGTCTTGCTGCATTTGACGGTCTGGGAAGTTTCAGTGGAACTCATGGTCATTGAGATAACTAAGTAACAACCTGTTGGTTACCACACGCATATGTCAGTGTCAGGAATCCGTCTGTCTGTCGCTTAGAAAAGCAGAATGAGTGCGAGCTTCCAAGACCGAACCTTGAAGGTTTTTTCCCTAATTCCCTTTTACCTTGTAAAATACCATATCGTCTCCTAGATCTCGTTAAATATAAGTTCATTGGACTAAAGATTTCAGGTATTGAATTTTCAATCCGAAATGAGATCAGCATTTGTTCAGGTGACTGAAGAGAAAGCTTTGCTGCAAATGCTTTATCATTTAGCCTTTTGCACATTTAGCATTGATCATTTAGCGCTTTAGCACATTTAGCACTGAACATTCAGCATTTTAGCACATTTCTGAACCGATACAAAAGGTACAGCTTTAACACATTTTCTAGCTTCGTCTTTTTCAGGATGAAATAATAGGCTTTGGGATTTGAAAACTATGTTGTAAGAATCTGAAAGTTGAAATATTTTCGTAATAACTTAGAAGTTACCAGAGAGAAAATATGAGGCCTAAATTTCACAAACCGCTCCATTTAAATTCAAATAATTAAGACGTGGTAATCAGAATATTAAAATTATCACAAAATTGCAATTTCCTGAATGAACAGCATTCAATAAATATATAATTTGTTTTGGTGAGTTTATTTACTGCAATTAAACTGAGCAAAAACTTGTACATGTATGGTTCCCAAATCTTATGGCTAGGCATCTTGGAACCTTATTGCACAAGACTGATTAGTTTTGTCAGATTACATTCATCGGAAAATGCAAAGAAATTATGAAGAATGTCAAACGCATCACAGGGAAGAAACGAAATTCAAATCACGATTTCTGATTACCTCTTGGTATTTTTATGTGGGATAAGTGTGTATTAGACCCGAGTGTGTAAGATGAAGCCTATGCATTAATGTACAATTTTGGGCAATCCGCTCTTTGCACATTATTGGGAGAACAAAAAAGAGACTGTATGTGCAGTGATGAGCTACTGGTTCGTATAAATTCACTTCGCGCCCTACCTTTAACCCAGAAGAATGTTCTGAACTGGTCATAAATGACATATATGTAATATATTTTCCCAGTATTCAAAGGAAGTATCATATGCGTAGAATGATGTATAGTTTGCCAAATATTACATGAAAATATGTCAGCTAGCGCCAATGCGAAATGTTCTCCTGAGTGAAAAGATAGGGCAAAATGAAATTATACGAACCCGTAGCTGATCAGCTGGAGTCAAGGGTCACTGCACAGACAGGCCCTTCTTTGTCCTCTCTATAATGTTCAAAAGGCGGATTGCATGAGGTTTCAATAATTAGGAAGTCGTATATGGCGTTTACTTGTTATACGTATTTCACTTAGTGAAAATAGGTAACAGTTGTTAATCGCATATCGAAAAAGTCATTTATTTGAAGAATGGCTCCTCTTTGACTTAGCTCAAGAGCTCTAATTCTGGCTCGACAAATTGGCAAAAGCGAAGCATGCCTTTCTTTTCTGTATCGAAATCCTATATAATAAGATGATTGATAGCTTCAAACATTCATGCTATTAGGACGCGTTAAAATTAGTCGTATTTGCTGCGACGCTACATAACTGCGATGCTTTGAGAGTTTATTCGATGTTCTCATCATCGTGCTCTTCAACAGGCCTCAACACATTACTTATTGCAATCGTATATCTATACTAGCACATCCCATTGTATGTCAGATATTATAGTACCGGCTAAACGTATAAGAGAAATAGGCATATAATCTGCAAGTCATATCGAATTTTGTAATAAGAACGAATGTGTCACTAGTCTATATGTCATAAATTGTCTACAGGTCATTGGAGTCGAACAATAATGCGTATAGCATTCTGTATCACGAAAAATGTCTTTCGATGATTGACGCGGAAATTCTTTTGTGGACGACGGCTAAATACTGAACGTCAGATCTGACGTCTATCTGGCAATGGAATCCCTCCACCACAAAGTATCCCATATTAATCCCTCCACCATAAAGTATCCCATATTAATCCCTCCACCATAAAGTATCCCATATTAATCCCTCCACCACAAAGTATCCCATATTAATCCCTCCACGATAAAGTATCCCATATTAATCCCTCCACCACAAAGTATCCCATATTAATCCCTCCACCATAAAGTATCCCATATTAATCCTTTCACCACAAAGTATCCCATATTAATCCCTCCACCATAAAGTATCCCATATTAATCCCTCCACCACAAAGTATCCCATATTAATCCCTCCACCATAAAGTATCCCATATTAATCCCTCCACCACAAAGTATCCCATATTAATCCCTCCACCATAAAGCATCTCATATTAATCCCTCCACCACAAAGTATCCCATATTAACCCCTCCACCACAAAGTATCCCATATTAATCCCTCCACCACAAAGTATCCCATATTAATCCCTCCACCACAAAGTATCCCATATTAATCCCTCCACCACAAAGTATCCCATATTAATCCCTCCACCACAAAGTATCCCATATTAATCCCTCCACCACAAAGTATCCCATATTAATCCCTCCACCACAAAGTATCCCATATTCCACCACAAAGTATCCCATATTAATCCCTCCACCACAAAGTATCCCATATTAATCCCTCCACCACAAAGTATCCCATATTAATCCCTCCACCACAAAGTATCCCATATTAATCCCTCCACCACAAAGTATCCCATATTAATCCCTCCACCACAAAGTATCCCATATTAATCCCTCCACCACAAAGTATCCCATATTAATCTCTCCACCACAAAGTATCCCATATTAATCCCTCCACCATAAAGTATCCCATATTAATCCCTCCACCACGAAGTATCCCATATTAATCCCTCCACCATAAAGTATCCCATATTAACCCCTCCACCACAAAGTATCCCATATTAATCCCTCCACCACAAAGTATCTCATATTAATCCATCCACCACAAAGTATCCCATATTAATCCCTCCACCACAAAGTATCCCATATTAATCCCTCCACCACAAAGTATCCCATATTAATCCCTCCACCACAAAGTATCCCATATTAATCCCTCTATCACAAAGTATCCCATATTAATCCATCCACCACACAGTATCCCATATTAATCCCTCCACCACAAAGTATCCCATATTAATCCCTCTACCACAAAGTATCCCATATTAATCCTTCCACCACAAAGTATCCCATATTAATCCCTCCAACACAAAGTATCCCATATTAATCCCTCCACCACAAAGTATCTCATATTAATCCCTCCACCACAAAGTATCCCATATTAATCCCTCCGCCATAAAGTATCCCATATTAATCCCTCTGTCATATTGTATGACAGGTTCCACCAAGTGAAGGATCGGTCAATGGTGAACAAACGGTTTCGCCTATCAGGAGATCAATGGAGTTGTTTTGTCGTTTAAAGAAGGCCGATGTCATAATCGTCTCTGACTCGTATTGGATGGGTTGATAAATTAACAGGTCGTCCCTTGCTCCAAAATTTTCTGTCGCACTTTGCGAGGAGGCTTATTAAGGCTATTAGTTCCAGATTAAGGGAACCAGTGAAATTATCCGATAAGAGGGAATTTTCAAGAACCATTGACCATGAAAAATTGAGGTGGCTGAATGCGAATCTAATTTGTCAATAGGGATCAAGCCAAACTAAACACGGCACAACACGCGATTTCTGTCGTGCAGCATTTGATGGGTTGGAAAGTTTCTGTGGAACTCATTAGGTTAATTAAGTGACAACCTGTTTGTTACCACAGTGGACATGAATCCGTCGGTCTGAGGATCGAGCCTCGGACGTTTTTTTTCTTATTCCTTGTACCTAGTAAAATATCATATCGCCTCTGAGATTTCTTTAATTATTAACTATTGCATATCTTGAATTTAACTTCAAAATGAGAGCATTTGTTTGTGTGGCTGAATAGAAAGTATTGCTGCAAATGCTTTAGCATCTAACATTTCAGGACAATAACATCGAGCATGCGTTCTAGCTCATTAAGTATTGAGCATTCAGCATTTTGGTACATTTATCAATGAGCATTTAGCATTTTAGTACGTTTAGCGTTGAGCATTTATCACTTTAGCACATTTTAGCACATTTAGCATTGAATATTTATCATTTTAGCACATTTAGCATTGAACATTTAGCATTTTAGCACATTTGGCATTGAACATTTAGCATTTTAGCACATTTAGCATTGAACATTTAGCATTTTAGCACATTCAGCGTTGAGCATTTAGCATTTTAGCACGTTTAGCACGTTTAGCATTGAACATTTAGCATTTTAGCGCATTTAGCATTAAACATTTAGCATTTTAGCACATTTAGCGTTGAGCATTTAGCATTTTAGCACGTTTAGCACGTTTAGCATTGAACATTTAGCATTTTAGCACATTTGGCATTGAACATTTATCATTTTAGCACATTTAGCACTGAACATTTAGCATTTTAGCACATTTAGCATTGAACATTTAGCATTTTAGCACATTTGGTATTGACCATTTAGCATTTTAGCACATTTAGCATTGGACATTTAGCATTTTAGCACATTTAGCATTGAACATTTAGCATTTTAGCACATTTAGCATTGAGCATTTAGCATTTTAGCACATTTAGCATTGAATATTTAGCATCTTAGCTCTTTTAGCATTGAACATTTAGCATTTTAGCACATTTAGCACAGATAAGTGAGGTACAGTTTGAACACATTCTCAAGCTTCATCTTTAACACGATGAAATTTAAGAAACGCGGCATGCTTTTGGGATTTGAAAACTATATTGTAAGAACCTGATAGCTGAAATGGTTACGTAAGAATTTCAGAAGCTATGAAAGTGGAAATTTGAAGACTGAATTTTACAAACCGCTCTATATTTATTCAAGTAATTCAGATGTGGTAATCAGAATATCAGGATTGAAATCAAAATTATCACAAAATTCCAATTTCGTGAATGAACAGCTGTCACAAAATATACAACAGTTTAGGTACCGTATCGCAAACATATCACAGTGAAGAAACCAAAGGACGGCCACTTCGAGTTTCCTCTTGTTCTTTTATCTGATATGGTTAAACACAAATGTGTAAACTGTAAACTGTGTGAACTGAATAGCAAGCGTCAGATCCGAAATTCATATTCAGCTGTCGTCCATAAAAGAATATCTGCGTCAATAACCGGAAGACCTATTTCTCGTGTCAGTAAGAACCAATTCCAAATGTTTTTTGAAATAAAAATGACCAAAAAAACACAAGATGATTTCCTGCAGGAAAGAATCGTTCAACAGTTTTTAATGATGTCAGCAAGACCAGATCTTGCTGACTCATAATCAGTGATCATTATAACGTAGAATTTTGGGCGATTGCATGCGGTTTTACGAATGAGAATATTGTGTCTGGAGTTCAATTACTGTATGGCGATTACCATTTGCTGAATATATGATTACATTTCTTAATCACACATCGACAAAGTCATTTATCTGAAAAATTGATCCTCTTTTCCTTAGCCCAAGAGCTCTATTTCGGGCACGACCAATTGGCAAAAGCGAAGCATGCCCGTTTGTCTTTGTCAAAACCCTATATGCGGTGATTGATGGCTCCAAGCAATCATGCTGTTATATCGCGTTAATAGTAGTCGTATTTACTGTGATGCTACATAACTGTGATGCTTAGCAATTTTGCTCGAGAGACTGTTTTCGTCATCGTTCTCTTTAGCATGCTTCGAAACATTACCCATTTCAATCATATTTCTATACTAGCACATCCCGCTGTAAATGTCAGATAGCAGTTCAAGGCCAGAGAAAAAATACATATATTATGTTCCAGAGAATTCCTTGTCAAGCATATTTGTTGCATGTTTCAACACAGAACACAGACTAACATCCAACGGATTTATGTAAATTTCCCCATAATTGATCACCGGTAACAATAATTATGATCTGTTCCACCAGTGATATAAGAGCAGACGATACTGTTCTTCAGAACTAATTTAATGGATGTCCAATTCATTAAAACTTTGATTGAATATATTCCTCGGCATATTGGCAGCATCATAATTTAGTTGCTAAAGCTCATACAATGACATCTCTGGATAGCATGACGAAAAACAGTTTGTTATAATTTCCGATAGGCAGCTTTTCCACTGTAAAAGATGTTTTATGGCGCTTCCGGTGAAGTTTTTCCTAATATTATTTGGTCAGAAAGATAATTCAACGTTTTGGTAACAGACGGGAGCCAGAAACGCTCTATAAAATGGTTCACCTCAGATTTGGTGAAATACCTTGAGGAATCCGAACTCAAATATAACTACAGACAAGTATTAACTCAAATCTAAGTGTGATAAGTGTGAATTTCATTCAAGTTTTCTCAGTGTAAATAGTGTAAATATAGACGTCTTCAACGTTCGCTTAAACCATGAAAGAGGGCCATATAATCCTGGGCAACACGTAATGAACATGAATTTTTAGCGATTAACTTAGATATAGTTCATCCTCTCTAAAGCTTCTTTCCATTCGCGTGCGTAAAAAAAAAGTGAAGATGTCTCAAGATATATATCTCATGTAAGCCATGACAAGAGAACATTCTCAATATTCCACCATCACAAGAGAACATTCTCAATATTCCACCATCACAAGAGAACATTCTCAATATTCCACAGCATCACCCAGCCATTTCAAGGTTGACCCCATTCTTTTCCACTCTACCATTTCGAAATTAAATCTATTAAATAAGCATTTCCTGTTGATCAGATTTATATGTTGAGTTTAATTATAGAAAGTACACTTATTCAGACATTGCTCACTGTCTCGATTTGGTTTTGAAAGACACAAGGTTAAACATACCACAATTCGAACACTGCATCCATAACACTGAAACATTGCCCAATAATACTGTAGCATTTCTTGGTTTAACATGTACAGTTGATGCCTTCGCTCCATACAATGTTATTCTGAGCACTGTTGACTAATTTGATAGTATTTCTTGGTTTAAAACATACAATATTATATGGGTTTATCTCATTCGAAAATTGTTCAAGGACTATTAGCATATCCTGATTAGAAAGATACACGAATAATCTCAATCTCGACTGTTGCAGTGAGGCTGTGGAGAAAGAAAAGCTTCCATTTTAAAGTGGCGCAATGCCGCTTTGGAATGAGAAAAATTCCAGTCTGGAATGGCGCATTGACGCTGTGGAAAGAGAAAAGGTTCAATTTTGAAAGTGCACAGCGACGCCGTGGGATGGGTAGAATTCCAGTCTGGAATGGCGCAGTGACACTGTGGAGAAAGAAAAGGTACAATTTTGAAAGTGCACAGCGACGCTGTGGGATGCGAAGAATTTTAGTCTAGACGGCTCAATGACGCTGTGGAGAAAGAAAAGGTTCAATTTTGAAAGGTTACACTGACGTTATGGAATGTGAAGAATTCCAGTCTGTTACGCACGGTAATGCCAGATGAATTTTTGTTTAATGATCATGTCTTAAGCTTGGAGCTGAAGGTGTCGCCCATGTTGAACTAATGGGCTGAACAATGGTCTCTGTGTAAATTGTTCATCCCAATTCTCTCGTGGTCCCTTACATGAAATAACCAGCAGTCAAGAACAACAGTTTCGCACGAGGTGTCATCTACACCATGTTTCCATATGTCAGACTAATTAACTTCACTGACGAGATACGGAAACTTGGTAATAAACTCATGTAAATATCCCAGGGGTTCGACTCAGTTTCTGTCGGCCTTTCTCTGTTGTCCGGTAATTATCTCATAACTGAAACTGCACACTGGTCTGGGCGCTTATCCGGCGCAACAGATCGCTTCTCTACAGTGCCGTAAGTCCATATGGAACGTAACTTTTTCTTATTCAGTGTTATACAATAGGCTCAGCTGCCGAGAGCAGCATCTACTACGATATATTAAAACCGTATGTGGCATTGTCAAAGATAACGGGTCATTTAAGAGAATTGGAAATAGTCCCTTCATGAGGCAGCTATAATCGTGTTAAGAACTCGTACGTCTCTTTGTGCAACCATCATAATGATCTATTTTCCTCATATGTGCAAAATATTCTCGTAAATAAAAACCTATTAATTGAAACGACAAAATTATTCAAAAGTAAAGCATATAGAAAGGAAGCATGGGGTTCCAGTTTGCACATCCTTGATGAACAAAGCGTGTTCTTACATCGAACTGAATTATATAGTCCTGAATGTTCTAAGTCATGCTTTGATTGCGTCTATGAGGATATTTATGATACTGCATTAGATGATCTATACATGGTTTGGATGGACGGATGAATGAATGTACTTTGTGTATTCCATCGCGTTGCGACGGGCAATGGTCGAGCGAACACGCCATGCAACCCGTTTCCCTCAACCAACCCTACACATGATCTCTCTCATCAGTGTCACGTAGACGCAGTGTGTTCCCCACTTTCATATCAAAACCGTATTAGAATTAGATACCAATCTATATACAGAGGAAGTTCTCTGTGGAAATGCTGATCAACATTTCATATTTAAAGGCAAGATTTAATAACTTAAACGAAGGCCTAATGCTCTTACTGTGGTAGTCGCTGTAGCAATGTTCTGTAGCGACTGGCGTCGGCAGAATAGAGATGGCAAGTACAGTAGGTTCATACATAAATCTGCCCTTCTGTAAATGGATTATGTCTTAATCGTTTATCGAAAAACAGTTGGCCATCTATATAATTGATCCTCTTTGGTTGAACCTAAGAGCCTTAATCCTGTCAGGACATATCGCATAAGAGTAATATGCCCTTGCACGTGTGTCAACACCTATAAGGGATAATTAATTGGCTCCAAGCACTCATCATGTTATATCGCACTAAAAATCTTCTTATTCGCCTTGATTCTCAACCTCCAGCTGCACTCATAGAATGGCTTGAATGAAGCAATCAGTACGTGATATTGTTTACACCCTCGGTGTCTTGATTCACTCCAATCGTGTTTCTAATTGGCATCTTCGTTTCAATGCGAGATATCAGGTAGACTTTAGAAAATAGACATGTTACCGCCAGGATAAATTCTTTCAGACCGACTATTCGCCCGGCATATTTGCTGTATGCTTCACGACAGAGAACAGAAAAGAATTTCCCATGGATTCACGGACCCAGAACTTGTACTTAAGGGCAACCGGTGTTGATATGTCCTGTTCCCCAAATGAAGGATTGATCAATGCTAAACAAATGTATTCCATTTCCAAAGATCAATAGAGTTGTCATGTCGTTCAGAAATGGCCAATGCCATCAATCCATTCTGACCTGTATTTGATGGTTTGCCGAAGAATAGACTATCCTTGGATGCCAGTATTTTATCACACTCCGAGAGCATTCTTATTAAGTCTATTATCCCCACCTTGAGTGCAATAGGCGATTCTCCGTGAGCAGGACTGGCGGATGGTCAAGAGAAAGTCATTATTTGATAGAGCTATTCACATTTCCTTATCGTGGAAAATTGAAATCGCCAAACCAGAATCTATTATAAGATGGATCGCGTTGAACTAAAGGTATGAAAACATACCGAAATGGTATAAGAAAGTATTAGAATAGACTGTTACTTATTCAATTAAAAACGTTTGACCTTTCGGACACGGCGTTTACCTCATACTCAATTACCCCTCCCGCACTGAAGAGTAGGACTCATAGTTCTTTTAGGTATAACAAACGCATGCGTGAAGTATAAATGTAGTTTTACATGCACACTGGTAGAGTGTTTCGGTGGCTGAGTGCACGCTTAAAACTAGTGTTGAAACTTACTCGTAAAGTGTTAGAATAAACCTTTAAGTGTGTCCACAGGGACTGCTCTTTAAGTGTTGTCCCTGTGGACACATTTAAAGGGTTATCTCAACACTTTACGAGTAAGTTTCAGCACTTTAGTTTTAAGCGTGTGGATAGCGTGGTTGGTATGGTCTGGAAGATCGTGAAATCTAAACAACTCAGGGATACAGAGACTGTACAGGCAGACTGTAGAGTGCAAATGGAGTATCATACCTCTGAACTGAAAAACCATTGTTCGTTTGACGATATACCTCTATCGTACTGAATGGATTTCCTGGGTGACGACCTCGCCACCTATCTCTAAATCTCAGAATCATCATATCATACCGGCTCAATCATCATATCATTCCGGTTTAAGTTAGTTTGATGTATACCATTTCAGTTGAACAAGTTGCTAGTAAGTAAAGGTACTCGTGTTTATCTATATGCGGCGTCAAATCATTCAGACTAACTGGACCATTGTTCCGTCTCTTGAAAAGCATGGAAATCCCTTAAGGCTAATTTCCACGGCGTGCCATGACAATCCCAACTACATCCGAAAGTGGCGGTGTGTGGTAGTGTCGCGCCCTGTGGGAATTGACCTGTTCGAATTTAGCGTACTGGGAAACAAACTGCCAGCCTCTCTGAACAAATGTTACTTGATTGGCTTGTTCTAGCTTATCTCAACGTGTGATAGGACTAAAGTTCAAGCAAAAGGTTCGGAGATGCAGGCAACAGAATCCCATACATGCAGTTAATGAATAGTAACCGAGATATAATTTGTCTTGCCGAATCGTCAATTTTGCGATACAGTGTTTTTTTTTCATATTTGAGGAGTATCAAACATCTCAATGATGTTTACCTGGCGTAGAACAATGCAAGTAAAGTAATAAGGATTCCATAGAATCTAAGTCCATATACTATCTCTCCGGCATACTGACCTCCAGAAAAAGAAACTTTTTTTTCTTGCTCTTTGATAGTCGGATAATAATGGGGATTATAAAGACAATAATACGATAATGTGGCTTTGTCAGCATCCTTCATGATGTTTATCGTGCCGCATATAATGTTTTGTCTCAACCATCCTTTTAAAGAAGTGATTTGTTCAAATGAGCACCACAAATGAGCTAGAACGCGACGTTAAACCTTAAATCTCTCTCTCTCTCTCTCTCTCTCTCTCTCTCTCTCCACAAATGAGCTATGGTAGAGGTAAATAAATGTCTGGAATAGGATTATCTATCTTTGACGAAAGTACAACTTCATAAAATGCTTTCTATCATTAGAAGAAATATATTTCAGAGTAGGATGAATCACTCATTGTGTGACTATTTTCTTATGTGTTCGCTTTGATATCAATCTCATTTTTTCAATTATCTTGATGTCAGTTGAAATCAAGCCATCGCGAAGCTCAATCAAGATTCAAAGTGATTCCAGAAGATGTCTCCAGACCGAATCGCTGTATTTCGAAGACCGTTGCAGACACTGACAGGCAAGAAAAACAATAGCTCTCCACGACTTGTCATTTGCACCGTGTTCCCATTTGCCAGACTAATTAACTTCACTGATGAGATATATGAAAATGTTGTCACTTTGTCGAGTATACATCTCAGTGGTTGGCCGCGGGTCCTGACATTCCTGTGGTGCCCGGTAATTACCTCATCACTCATACCGCGCACGAATCTCGGTGTTAATCCGGCACATCAAGTCACTTCTTCACGGGACTGTTTCTATTATCTAATGCCACCAAATTATTCAGTAGTCTATGTGGAACCTAATATTTTATCTTGATCCGTGTGCGATATCATGGCTCAGATGCTGAGAACAGTATACGAGTCAAGTATGAATACCCCAGCATCGGGGTTATAATCCGTCTCTCTTATACAGGTATTCCAAAATTGTGAAACATAAGAATCGAAGTGTCAGATCCAACATTCGATATTCACCCGCCGTCCATGAAAATTTTCGCGTCAAGAATCGTATTTTACTCGCCGTAGCTCTTTTGTTATTGGTCTAATCTGCCTAAACGGTATCATATATTAATCATTAATAGCCACCGAGTTATACGTTATCAAATTTTGTTCCTGTGTCCCGTCTTTGTAACGTCACTAGGAGAACATATCCAAATGTCAACTGAAAAAAAATTAAAAATGGGGGTAGGTGTATTTGTATCGCTATATCTCCCTTATTGTTGAACCAGTCTACATAAGCGAGATGAAATCTTGCTCCGTGTTACCCCGCGAAGTTTTTTAATACCTAAGATCGTGGTTGTATCCCGACCATATGGTGTATTTGGAGCTAATAATCAAATGAAATTTTATCAGAAAAATATATTGCCTCTTAAAAAACGTATATGTGTGATTGGACTGCTATATCTTTCTTAATAATGGACCTATCTGTCGGAAATTCATTGTATTTTCTTAAACATAAACAACCACGATTTATTTTTGTATCTCACCCTGGTATGACATACTTGGGGGCCGTATCCAAACATCAATATGAAAAAGAAATACTCCTTTCCAAAATAGGGGTATATGTAAGTGTGTTGCTATATCCTTCTTATTACTGATCCAAATATGTCTGAATATCGTAATATAATTCTCAACAGTACTTAGCAGTGTTTTTCAGTTAGTACTTTTGTTTTATTGTTCAACCGTATGATGTAATTGGGGATTGTATTCAAATTTCACTTGAACAAATCTACCCCGTCTTGAAAAGGGGGTTATGTGTAAATGACACACTAAATATTTCTCAGTAATTATTTGGGCTGTCTAAACTGCCTCATTTAGTACTCAGTAGTTGAAAGCGAAGTTATATATTAGCAAGATAGATGGTAGTTTTCCAACTCTATAACGTCGTCTGGGGACCATATTCAAATATCAAGTCAAAAACGTACTCGCGGCTGCTAAAAGGGGTATGTTTGATTATATAGTAATATATTTTTCAATACTGATCCAATCAGCCTGGACTGTGTCGTGTATTAGTGAACACATATTTTTATCATATGTAACTAAGTTTCTTTTTAAAATACAAACTGAACAAACTATTCTCTGTTAAAAAATATGGGAGAGCAGGACATAGGTAATACGTTCAACATATCTTCTCAATGAATAGTTCGTCTGTAGCTGTTTTACTATAGATCTCTTAAGAACAACTGTATCAGTTATTCACAGAGTTAGTAATACTTGTAGTTTAGATGTTCATTTGACTGCCAAATATGAGCTTACCTGAGACTTGTAAAAGCTAGAATGAGTGGTACAATAATTCCAGGTAACTTTAATATCATTGCATAGTACATGCCGCATACTGTTTCACTGCTAAATTCAAAATGGCGGTCTTGGCATTGTCAGAAATGTTAAATTTTTCATGAAATTGAGAGAAATTTCAGATCTCACCGTACACCTCCAGCTTCATAAAATTTATTGCAACAGTTTCATGTGGATTTTTCAGCTTCTTTAAGTGAGCTATCTACTTGATTACGAAACAACCACTGATCTTAGTCAAATGCACACTCGCCAAGCACATATTCATCGCATTGTTTATCAAGTTGGACGACTCGATACGAAGTAAATTTCCCATTCCCGAAAGGTCCCTTGAAGTTGAATTGGGTCCCATTATCTGTTGAAGAGAGACACTGGATCACAGATCAGGGAAAACTGGGCCCAACATGATGAGCTTTGATGTAAAACATTGGATTTTGATAATTGTTCGTTCACGAGGTTTAGATAAATGACCCGAATAATAAAACGATTCCTTCATTGAATGACATGTTTTCCCCGTCATATTCATTTTATCCCTGATTATTAGTTCACGACTTTATATTCCAAAACGATTAAACCGGAAACTTTGGTGCATTCAGCCTTTGCCACAAGTATATTCATCATAATAACAATCTGCAAAAGGCAACTCATTTGACCTCAACATGTCAATTTAATTAATAATGATGCTGAAGTGATTCTTGATGATGTAAACAGACTCCATTCTTCAATTGTCAATATTAAACTTCTGACCTTAATTACGGTCTACCATCCGCTGATTGCGACTGACTAATCAATCGGACTGATACGTAGCTTCAAAACTTAGCTGATTGGGTGCTCAATATCGAGCTATGAACGTGTGAAGAGTTAAATGAATAGCTCGATTATTTCCTAAAAAGTATGAATGTTGCGAATTATGCTTCTAGTGTGATTTTTTTCTTCCTGAAATCAGCGAAAGGCGGGTACGCTGGGGACGGGGGGAGGGTGTGTAAAGTCTGATAATATGAGCTGTACAAGCTCAGGCCAAACTAAAGCGATGGTAGAGAGTTAGATGTGTATTCGAGTTCCGCGAAACGCTCTATGGTAAATGTGATACGTGCGTCTGGCGGTTATGCCGGATCTTTTTGCACGAAGTATAGTAGAAATATGTTCAAAATAAACCAGGATAAAAAGTTTCCGGTATGATGTGCTGTAGAGAGATTTTGATGTTCGCGTTATTTTGAAAATATATATATATTAAAGAAACGGTTGCTTTGCGTTTATTACTGCTGTTCAAAGGGGATTTCCATCTACTATAATTGGGTAACTCCAGCAGATAAGCCACTCTGTACTAAAGCTACTGATCTACCACGCATGAGTGATTTACATAGCATCACTTTGTTCTTCTGTGATTTGCAAAGTTCTTTTCAATGCATTACCCACGTTATCAGTCTGGGAAGGTACTTTAGGTCACCAACCTGACAATTAGCAGCCCTCCAGCTCGGCGATGATTGTCTTCAACAGCCATGTTCACTCAATCCTACCTGTTATTAATCTTCTGACGTGGTACAATTGAATTGTGAATATTCCCTGGTACCATGCAATCTCCCGTAACACCATACTACCTATTTTTTTGTATTCATTTGTAAATTGAATATAGCCCATGTGATACCATACGGTTAATATACAAGAACACTTTTACTTTTACTCATAGTGACCATTCTGAATATTGGTTAATGTTTAGCAACACTGATTCAATAATCATTAGAATGTAATCATATTCATATCGTCTTTGCGGGAGAGAGCATTTTATTCCTATCCGTAATTCTGATATGGCCCCTATTTGTTGTCATCGGTTGAAATGAAAAAAAAAAAAATGCTGACAGGACTTTACTCTGTCAATAGTGGGGAATAGTCGGAAATGAATTTTAAACAGATTAGACAATATTTAAGGGGATATAAATATTTAATTACATATACACTCGTCTTTCAGAGGGTTCATTTTTTGTTCAATTAACACGTGAATATTACTTCCAAGTGACATCATGCAACTGGGATACAAAAAAACACCTCTGATAATAATAAACACTACGCAAAATGCTGAACTGTATATGATAATGTTTAGAAAGATTGGATTATTTCAAAAGTGAATTACGGCCATTGAAGTACACAAATCTCCTTCTCTGAAGAGGAATATTTTTTTCAATGTGATATTTGGATACGGTCCCTGAATGAAGTCATATAAAGAGATACAAAACCAAATCCTGATTCTGTATAACTCTGGCATACATACTAAATGCAATATAATAAATTTTTACCCCCCAGTTGTACCATAGGATTCGAATACAACTACGACCTTAGGTATTAAAAAACTGCGCTACGTAACGATGAACAATATATAATGATGTTTAGATGGATGGGATCAGTGTTAAGAGAAACATAGCAGTTCAAATACATATACCCCCTTTTTTGAAAGAGAGTATTTTTTTCAGCTGACATTTGGATATGGTCCCCCACGTGACGCCGCACGATTGGATTACGTAAACAAATCATGATATTTTATAACTCTGCCATTATTGTAGAGTAATATATACTATAGCTCAGACCGATTGGGCTATAAATGGGAAAGAATGGGCTGTTTAAAGTCACCTACCCCCTTTTTCGGTGGAACAAAACGAATATCTGTAGGGTGTCATTCGGCAGCAATAAAAAAAATCTGCACCACTTTGGAAGTCTACATCCACCCTGGTTGATACCCGCAATGGTCATAGAAATTCATGGTATAGATGAAAATTTTCTTGCCGGTGGGGTGAACAAATTTCTAAAATATGGTCTTTTTTCAACTTGGCTCCCGGACTAAATCACTGACCATTATTCTTTAACCAAATGAATTCTCTAAGTCGTTTTCCAGAGTATGTATCTCAGTCACGCTTTGATTGTGGTTGTTCATTTGAACAACATGAAGATGCATTCAACATTTCAGAATCGATAGTCATAATACTTAGTTATAAATACGTTATGTGTTAAATTAGATAAACGAATGAAGAAATGAAGAAGAGCAGTCGTTTAATGTCTGATTGACGCTGGGAAGACAATAAGGTGCTGCCGTGTTCAAATGTTTTTTTTCTTCTAGATTATGCAGCGCATCAACGGATTACTTTTCCGTTTTGACATACCTGACTGGTCGATTCAAATTTATCAAAGATAATTCTGTATTTCTATTGGCTTACGAAGAAATCTGAAAGAAAATCCAGCCAGTCACCGAATTAATTTAAATGTTCATCGTTGATCATTTGTGACAAGTATATGAGACGCATATAACGCCATGAATTCCACAGCAATAACGTACCCACAGCTTCATATAATGGAGGTGAAGTTCTTGATTCGTCAGAAGGTACTTCAATCGAGATTCTTTGTTAAAATTATCAACATATGCCGAACAAATGTTTTATCTGGGGTCAATTTGGTACTTTCTAACTGCAATTTATTGTCTTGTGCTCGATTATGGGATAGTTCTTTACACATACGCCGCATTTTCTCCCATGATAACACACTTGTTGTTTTCCCTTGGAAATTCTATAAATGAAAACTCGGAGTTTGCATCCAATGCGCAATTTTCGAATTTATCGCCAAATTGTGGACTTTGTTGAGATTACCGAGCATATAAAGAAAATTCTAAAACGAAAACTACTCAATTTTCACGTTTTCGTATTGACAAACACCCCAATAAATTCGAGCGATATGCAAGAGGTGGGAAAAATTGGCGACTAAAGAGCAACCATATGACTCCACAGGAAAGCTTCTCTCGGCACCTAACATTCAGACCCGAGAATAGGGTGGATTCTCGGCCGTAGCATTAGTATCTCAGCCGCGCTTTTATTGCAGTTGTTCATGTGAAGACTATGATGTATCCAGACGTCCCCTAGCACCGGATTAAGCGGAATTTGATACTCTAGCTCGGGAGTGTTGGAGTAAACGCCTCAACAAAGGGTAAACTTGGTAAATGCAAGAATACTCAGAAAAACTTACCTGTAAAGCCCGTCGTCGTACGGCTTAAATTTCCCACCAAAACAATAAACCTACATATATTTGTCGAAGGAGGTGTACAGAGGGCGGAAAATTGGACGACGTCTGACGACTAAAGAGCAACCATGATTCTACAGGAAAGCTTCCCTCTGCACCTCACATTCAGACTCGAGAATACGGTGGATTCTCGAACGTAGCCTTAGTATCTCAGCCGCGTTTTTGGTAGGTAACATAATGACAGGTCACCGAAGATATGTTTGCCACGCGGTTCACCTCAGATGGAATCAAATGCAAACTGCATGCTCAGATACTGCGAATATAAAAACCCAGTTCATTGATGTAGTTTTTGGTTCACATTTGACAGATGAGAACGAATGGAATTAGTGAACGTTATCACAGGGAAAGTTTTTACACCTCACTGACTAAATATATGAATTTTTTAAGACTACTACAGTTTTCGGAAAATTGGGAAATTAGATAAACAAATGTGCCGCACAACAAAAAATAGCCTAATGACAATCACCTGTCAAGGAGCTGAATTATGGAACCAACTTTCTAATTATAACAATATCTAGCAAACCACTAGTAACTTAAGAGTTTAGAATGTGCCATTGCGAGCTGGAAATGTCTGACATAGTTAGAAAGTACATGTTTGCTTGATAAACGCCCATCTTGTCAACCACCCTCGCTTGCGTTTATGCGATGAAGTACCTATACGCTCCCGAGGATGTACCTATATCGGTTAAATAATGTATGTTGTGCTGATGTTATTCGAGAAATATTAGGCGCCTGTAGGTCTGTATTATTTGATCTGTCGGACATCGTTCAAAAACTAAACAAAAACACAGAGGTGCAGGCAACGCCGATTTACTCAGTATATTTATCATGCTGGAGTTTACCTTTGCGGGCACTAAAATGGTACACATACTTAAATTTGCAATCAGGTGTCGGCTTTCTATTCGTCTCTACCTTCCTGGGACAACATACGCAAATTATGAAACAAAATAATTCCAATAATTTAGGACCAATAATCGTCGACTATGAGAAACGGAATGTTGCAATAACCGATCGCGAATTGGCAATTTCAAGTGTTGCTCGTGTGAAAGAAAAGGATATCCCAGGAAACATTCTCCTTTTTCAAATGTTTCTTTTTAGCAATATATCTTACCTGACACAAATCAGCAAAATGTTTTACCTAGTTTATTGTATGAGAGCCGGGCATTTTATCCTACCGGACATTCTTTCCTTTTACACAGGGTATGGAGTACGATAGGAGATATGCTCATCGATTAGCTTATTGCTTCAGCAAGCAAAGTATTTTAAGTATTATGCCTTATTTGACAGCTAAATTTATTGGCAGTGTCATATATCACGTGCCGGTGTGGAAGCAATGGTGGTCCGCCAGATATGAGGGTCCGGGGACCATGGTATCTGGATCTGGGTGCCCGAAGGGCACCCAGATCCAGATACAAAAGTCCTCCCTCGGAAACAATTGTCCCCCTATCAGCAGAAACCATGGTCCTGATATCGTTGGTGTCCGGGTCACTGAAATCTAGACAGGAATGTCCCTTCTCATATATAGGGCCCGGACCATGGCATCTGGCGGACTATGGGCGCTTCCACAGCTATGGAAGTCCTCAGAGTCCGGCATACCTCAGAGTCCGGTTGACCTATATATGAAACTAAAGGAATAGTAAAGGCTAGAAATTCTGAACAGAGGTTCGGCCAGCAAATCGGTGGTGCAGTGGATAAAGGCATGGACGGTGGACAGTACAGCAGAAGGTAAGATTGTGGGTTCGATCCTAGTCGGGGTCAGTGGAAAATGTTTGATTTTCTGGATTTCTCATGTACAGCTTTTGTACGTCTTGTAAAGTTATACCGTCACATCTTTGTTAAATATATATTTTTTTTAGGAATACTAATTTTATGTATTTAAGTCAATGTACATCCTTACGGTGGCCCATATTCGACATGCTATTAATTTTAGTTTGGTATATATTTTTTTCAGTTTAGTTTTCACCCGAGTGAAAACCTTTTTCAATCCGAAGTTTCCACCCAAGTGCAAACGTTTTCACCGAGATGATTGTTTGAACGAGACATTATTCTTTTTTGGTATAACCCATTTACATAGAAACGCGAAAAGTGAGTCCTTGTGACCCGCAATTAATATATTTTGTAGACTTCATTTATGGCTAATTGTATGTATACATTACCGGAAGTTCAACCTAAGGCGCTTGCAAAGTAATGGTGTATTCATGACGTACACCGGGTATATTTATTACCTATTCAATCCAAGCTTGGATAACGATGGTCCATAAAGGGCATTAAAGAATTAGGGTGACATATAGGGGACATCGATTTTTTTACATTGTTTTTATTACATTTTCTGCCTTTCTTGGGGATGTTCTTGATTGTCGTCTATTTTCTATAAACAGATTTGAGTTTATCACATGTTTTGTTCACATTTTTGTCATTTCTAGTAACGTCGTCATAAATGACTTTATCGTTTTTTTGTTTTTTTTTCAACGAAAACCAAACAAACTCTGGAAACGTTTACACCGTTAAACCGCAGAGTAAACCTTTAAACCATCGAGTAAACCTTTAAACCGCGAAGTAACTTTTAACCCTATACCAACCCTGTTGGTTTCTTGCTCGTATCTCCGGAACGACAAAAAATTGGAGAGCTGAAACTCCGCGACTTTTTAGATTATCATATTGAGGTCATTTTGAGCCAATTTGCATGACCCCCCGAGCAGAGGGTCATGGGTAAATTAAAAATGGCGGCCATGTGGGGGTACCAGAAAAGTGATGTTTCCGTCATATTTCTTCAAAATTGTTGCTTTTCTGTACGGAAAACTGGGTAAAACTTAGTTTAGTTCATATCAGATTATTATTTGCTAATTTATCATGCATTTTTTGCGGAGAAAAAAAAAAAAAAAAATCGAAGATTTTGACCGAAAAATCGTCCAAAAATGCTCTGTTGAAAATGACGTCACAGTGACGTCATAATGGCGGCCTTCTTCGATTATTTTACATTTGAGCTTGACCCAGAGATATAGTGTGGTAAGTTTCAGCCCTCTAGCCTTAGCGATAGCGAAAATATATAGGGGGTGGAACTTTCCGCCGCCCCAGGCTGCGGTACACCCCAAATCGTCCAGGCCAGATAGGGTTAAACCGCGGAGTAACATTTACCCTGCGGTTGCTAGCTTTACTTCGCGGTTCAAAGATTCCGCCGTTAATCTAAAGAAATTCTGTGTTAACCTTATCTGGCCTGGGATGTTTAGGAGGGGGGGGGGGCGAATTCGGCCCCCTCCCCCCACCCTCACTAACTACTAACTATTGTTCTTATCCCTTGAAGTAAAGGGTCTGAAACTTACCACACTATACCTTTGCGTCAACCTGTACAAGAAACTGTAAAAAAAATCCAAGATGGCCGCTTTGATGACGTCACAGTGACGTCATTTTACAAAAAATACCTTTCTTGGTCGAATTTTTAATCAAATTTTGCGAAAATTGTATTCATGTAATTTTTCCAAAAAAATGCATGAAAAATTACCCGTGAATTTACCCGTGATCCTCTGCTCGAGATGTTACGCAAATAGGCCCAAAATGACCCCAATACACGCTTAAAGCTAAAGTGTTGAAACTTACTCGTAAAGTGATGAAATAACCCTTTCAGTGTGTCCACAGGGGCGGCACTTTAAGTGTCCCTGTGGACACACTTAAAGGGTTATTTCAACACTTTACGAAAAAAGTTTCAACACTTTAGTTTTAAGCGTGTATGATAAACTACAAATTCACGGAGTGTCAGCTCTCATTCTTTTGTCGTTCCGGAGATTGCACAGAAAGTTTGGTGGTGGTGAATGTCCCTATCCCAGGCCTTGTAGGGTTAAAGAAGGAATTGTTTGCATAAAATAGTCCAAAATATATAGAAAAGCCCGAAAAACTCGGAAAAAGTCGATATCCCCCATAGGCCAACGCATAGAATACATACCCGGTGTGTTCTACATACATGTTTTTTCTTAATCCAGAATATGTCATGAATAAACAATTAATTTGCGAGTGCCTTAGGGTCTTTGGCGATATTTGTGACTGATTACATCTTTAAACGGACATGTTTGTTATCCATGATGCTTACTTTCTCACAAATCGCGGTTATTCTTTGTTCCTCAGGATATTTGGTTCCACACAGTCCTCGTAGAAAAATTTGGTTCTTTTTGTATTGTTACTTGGTATTTTGTTATGAGAATTTGGATCTGTATTTTGGTTCCACCTGCTGCGAAAATAGACAACAAAATTTCCCGGAGTGCGGAGAGCACAAGCGCCAAACTGGTTTAACGAAGAGCCAAATTCTGTTGAATTTATCTGAAGAACTAAGAAGTACCAAGATTCCATAGTATTGTGTATTAAAACAACGGATACAAATTCTGTCTGTATGTTGTATTCTTCACTGTAGTGAACAAGCTCTCACGAGACAAGCAAAGAATCGCGAAAGCACGAGGGGAAGCCCTTAGGTGTGATGCAGTCCTACCCGGCTATTTCTTAGCATAAATTTCAAGATTTTTTGCTAAAATTATCTTGTTTTTTTCATTTCATTTTCGTCCTCACTGATCTCCTGAGTAGGAGGAAGAGACGGACAGAGGGGGGACTTAGGGCGTTATTCACCTACCTTCAACCGGTGACGTCAACAGGTCACTTTCGGTTGACCTTTGTGAGGTCACTCCCGGTTCCGGTCACGTGATCGGAAGTGACCATGCGCACAATAGCTGACATCATGCGCAGGGTTAAAGGTCACTTTATAACACATGAACGGAACCAGAAGTGACTTCACAAAGGTCAGACGGAAATGAACTGTTGGCGCCACCTGTCGGAAGTGGGTCAATAACGCCGTAACTCCCCTTTCTATACTACTCTCTGGTACACATGTTCACGTGTAAATTGGATGGAAAATCGGAAGTAGTAATCGAGGCGGACACTGGGCTCCGGGTTAGGACTTTCGTCTCCTGGAAGCCAGTGTCCCAGGACATCCAAATCCAGACCTGAATGCCCGACGGACAATTAAATCCAGATCTTAGTGTCTTGGGACACTTACATCTAGACGCGAGTGCCCCCCGGACTCTGGATGCAGCGGGCCACCGTTTCCGTCACACCTGTGCCAGCAAATTATACCAGATCGGGCTTCTGACCAGTCAATTTGAACACTGGATAATCATGGCGTGTGTCATCACTCTGGAAATACAAAGAAGAAGACCAGTATCCGCGACAGTGGGACTACAAACAACGACGACAAAACAGATGGGTCGCCGACACTTCTTACAGTGGATACAATACTAAGTATCCGGATCAACAATATGAAAACTATGATTTGTCCCTTGGTTACTACAATTGGGACTGATGACCGGTTTGTGCAGTTTGTGAATTCACAGTCCTTTCGTATCGGAGGCATTAATATAAGAAAAGGTCCAGCCAGTCTCCATTTCCTCCAATTTCTTTTTCTGTGACTTACTTCCTGGTTACTGCTTTTTGTATATTGCCCAAACAAATTTTATTACATTTTATTTTTTGTCTAGTTTACTTTGTGTTCTTTGCAACATGAATGCAATGGCTGTGCAGAATAGTTTGAATATTTGCTCCTGGAATGTGAACGGACTGGTTCACAATTTAGACGGTCCGCGAAAAAACAAATTACATGAACAAACTGTGATTAAGACACTTAGTGTTTTCGACATTGTAGGTCTCACTGAGACACATGCTGTTTCTGGGACAGTGATATCTCTTCCTGGGTTTGCCCTAAAGGCAAGGAAAGACAGGCAGAAACACCCTAACGCCAAAAAGGGGTCAGGGGGTGTGGCTATTTTAGTCAATGAGGACATAGCTCCCGGTGTGATTCCAGTGAAGTCAACCACTTGTAGTGCATCTCTGTGGGTCAAGCTGTGTCATAAATATTTCATGACAGACAGAGATGTATATTTATGTCTTGCGTATATCCCTCCTGAAAATTCCACCTACGGAAAACAACATTCGTTGGACCTATTTGAAAGACTTGAGGAGGAGATCACCACCTTTTTGTGTCAAGGGGAACGTGATAGTGTGTGGTGATCTAAATGCTAGAACAGGCAACTTACAAGATTATATTAGTGACGACGGTGATCTAGATCACGTGCCATTACCAACATACTATAATTGTGATAATATACCTCCTAGAAATTCCAAAGATGTAGCTCTTAAAAGTATGGGCAGAAAATTAGTTGACTTATGTAGATCTAGTCAATGTCGGATTATGAACGGTAGAACACCTGGGGATTTGTTTGGGGAATTTACCTGTATAAATCGATGGGGTAACAGCCTAGTCGATTACTTTATAGTTAGTGCTAATTATATCAAGTCTGTGTTGGACTTGAAGGTGCACCCGCTCTCTTGTGTCTCGGACCACTGTCAGGTTTCTATGCAAATCAAAACAGGATTGTGGAGGTACAGGCGAACCTTAGAATCGAGTGCTAAGTCAGAATCCTACCCATTACCTACAAAATACATCTGGTGCCCAGAGGAAAAGGATAATTTCATAAAAACAATTGTTAATTCATACGATTCTTATTCTCAAAATATACAAGATGTTCTTGGAGAGAAAGAACCGGATTTGAATGAATGCATAAAGCTTATCTCAGATTTATTAACAACGGCTGCTGACAGTTCAATGAAAAAGATCAAAGGTAAAACGTCGAAACAGTCCACTGACAATAAACCCTGGTTTAACAAAGACTGTAAGAATTTACATAAACAAATGGTTAAACTTAACAATGCTTTCAATCGCAACAAAATGAATCCACATTTGAAGGCCAAATACTTTAACAAACACAAAGAGTATAGAGCTAAAACTAGACATTGCAAACAGACTTATCGGCAGATGCTTCTGAATGAACTTAATTCTGCTTTCGATAGTGATCCCTCAACGATTTGGAGTACTCTAAAAAAATTGAGAGCAGAACATTCGTGTGACAATTCCGATAAAATTGATATAAATGACTGGCATCATCACTTCAAGAAGTTACATAACTCGTCAGAGGAGAACATGAGTAGATCTAGAGTAGAAGCAGTACGAGAAGAATCCAAAAAATTAGAAAATAATATTGGGTCTGTGTAGTTAAATACACCAATAACAGAGAAGGAAATGGATACGGCAGTAAAAACCTTGAAGAACAATAAAGCTGCGGGAGCTGACAGTATCAGCAACGAAATGCTGAAGACAGCCTATCCACTGATCAAAGACATGATTCTTTCGCTTTTCAACAAACTTCTTACTACTGGTGTGTTCCCTCAGTCATGGACAGACGGGATGATAGTACCCATCCATAAAAGTGGAACACCCTTGGATCCCGACAATTATAGGGGAATTACGCTTAATAGCTGCTTGGGGAAGATGTTCTGTCTGATATTGAATAAAAGACTTGTAGATTTCGTTGAAACTAAGGGTCTGCTGTCAAAATCACGAATAGGATTCAGAAAAGGTCACCGGACGTCAGATCACATCTTTACAATGAAAACAATTATCGACAAGTACACTAAACGCAAGCAAAAATTATATACTTGTTTCGTCGACTTCAATAAGGCATTCGATTCGGTTTGGCACGATGCCTTATTTCTAAAATTACAGAGAACCGGCATTACGGGCCCTATCTATCAGGTTATCCGATCCTTGTACCTCCACAGTCATTCCAGAGTGAGGACAACATACTGTATGAGCGAGAGATTTCCTGTGTCTAGAGGGGTGCATCAGGGAAATGTACTGAGTCCATTATTATTTAATATTTTTATTAATGACCTTTTATTAGATATGGATAGCGATCACTCACCCAAAATATGGGATGAACAAGTACACACTTAGCCCAGAAGGTGTAAATTACACCTCTACGGGGTGTAAATGGCTTGTCCCAGGGCTAACACCCTTTTGGGTGTGAATTAACACCCTCTCCGAAAGGTGTAAATTTACACCTTCGCGAAAAGGTGTTAAGTTACACCTTTTTTACGCACATTACACCTTCCATGGGTGTTCATTCACACCTTCTGAATAAAATTTGCACCTTCCAGACAAATTTATAAGCATATTTTGGGGGAACCCAGGGGTGTTTATTTACACCTTTTGACCACACTAAACCTTTCAGTGGTGTTAATTTACACCTTTTCAACACAATTACACCTTTTTTGGGTGTTAATTCACACCTTTTAGGCAAATTTGAATCATCTAGAGGTGCTAAAATACACCTTCTGGTGATCATTCCATCTTCCAGGGGTGTTAAATCACACCTTATTATTAAGAATTACACCTTTTGACTGAGATTACACCCTCTTGGGTGTTTATTTACACCTTTTAGCCGCATTTAAACCTTATAGGGGTGCTAAAATACACCTTCTGGAGATGATTCCATCTTCCAGGGGTGTTAAAACACACCCATTTCGTGAGAATTACACCTTCAAAAGGTGTTAATTTGCACCTTTTTAGTGAGAATTAGTGGTGTTCGTACCACTCAGTAATGGCTCTTGTTCGAGGTACACAATAACAACATTAACACAAAATATATGTATGATATATTTTATTAAGGAAATCACAAAAAGCACATTTACACTGGTCTTTTCATGTTAGCCCTCCCTGATATCATAGTTCACTCTCAATCCCTGAGAGCACAAAGTTCAAACGATTAAAAATACAAGCATCCCAACCCACACTAAATTGAGCACGTTATGTTCATGTCACTTATGCCTCCAACTTTCACCCGCCTACAGTCTGTGACCGAAAATCGAAAACTTTGAGAGTAGGGTATTACAGGTAACAAAAATGGCAATGACACTGGGTGGGGGAGTTGTTTGGGGGGGAGGGTGGAGTGGAGTGAGGATAACTGTCATGGAATGCTTTTGTACATAACCTGCTGGGGTGTCCTGGCCTCTGAGACCGAAAATCAAAAACTCTCAGAGAGTAGGGTTTAACAGGTAACAAAAAGGGCAATGGCACTTGATTGGGAGTTGAGGAGGGGGGGGGGACAAGCAGTAAAATATACACATTAATATGTGTCCGAATGTTCATAACGGGTTTTATTAGAAGGCGACAATTTTTGGGACTACTTTCAACAGGGCAGCCACCTACTTTGCTCAGTTGTCTGTATTACTCAATGTTAAATGTCATAAGAATTGCCTGCTACTTTGGTGAATTGCCACCCACTTTTAAAGTTAATGAAACACTTACATAAGTATGATGAAGAGTCATGGTTCAAGAATGTTTTTCTGTAAGTGAGAAGTAGCTCTTACTGCTCCTGTAACTTTGTCACCGTCCTGGTAACGGTAGGTCTTGGCCGTGTATAGGACAACTTCAGAAAAGGCAGTTCGAGTTATGTCAAGGAGTTGTTTATAACTTTCACGTTGTAGCGTATATTAGAAAAACCACTATGCGACGAACAGGCATTTCAATCCCAGCAGGAGATCCGTCGTATTCAAAAGCTTCTGCTTCTCCACATAGACAGAGATGGTATCCGCGGTCTCCATATTGGAGCCCTGGTGGACAATAATTGGTGTCCTGGAGTTACCTGAAAGTATCATGAAAGATACATAAGCATATGGGATTGGTAGTATTGTTCAATCATAATTTTTTACCATCATGACCATTGAGTCTTCTGAATTATACGTTGAATGTCCAAAAACCTTTTATTCTGCCTGCGAATGTGGTAATAAATCATATCGTGTGTACAGGTAGGTGTCAGTTTGTACGCTACACAGGTTTAAGAAATATCAAACCAGGCCAAATTCCAATTCGAACCAGCATCGCTCATTACTAAGTTATATATATTCATACAAGTAATATAGAAGAAAAGAGAAGAAATGCAGTTTCCGCCTTCAATGCCCTAAAGTTCTTACTTGTATACTCATCGACGTTGTATGTTAGATCTATGTGATTAGCATCAGGAACTATATCGATTACACTCGTGATGAATTATTCACTTACTTCTTTTTAGATCAGCATGGTTAGGTCTTCCTTGAAATGGCCCACAATGACTAGCACCACGGCAATGGCCAGTTGATCTGTATGAGAAAAAGAATTCATATTAAATTAAATGATGAAAAATACATCTTGACAGTTCCATCCAGCCTCCCCGCCCCCATCATTTCTTTTGCATTCAATGGTTGAAAGAAGGCAGTTTCAGATAATTATCTTCCTTTGATTTAAATTACAATAAACAACCCATTCAGGGATAAAATTTGTAAGAAAGTGGTATTTTTATTTGGCGAACAATTGTTTGTCCAGTATTCCAACATCTACGAACTGGTTGGTCGATTCATAATATAAATACCTTCCAAATAATTCATGTCAAACTTAATCTGCATTATGTCCTGCCCGTCCAAGTGAAAATCATGCCGATCAATAGATTACAAACTGCATTTTTGCAGGTTTGCAAAATACTCACACTTTTTATCATCTTCTTCCGAAGACGGATTTTCCTTCAGCGTCCTTAAATCCGGCTCATACTAAAGGACGTTTACTTGTGTAAATTTAT
This sequence comes from Hanleya hanleyi, assembly GCA_036873755.1. Lineage (NCBI taxonomy): Eukaryota > Metazoa > Mollusca > Polyplacophora > Lepidopleurida > Hanleyidae > Hanleya > Hanleya hanleyi. Next base: position 201,890 of record JAVTVY010051288.1, on the reverse strand, counting down.
ACCGATTTCATATATTTGCAGGTACCCACAACGTCGTATGGTCACATGAATGTCGGATAATACTTCACGGCCGTCACGGCTAGCGAAAATCAAAATGGCGGCCGCCATTTTGATTTTCGCTAGCCGTCACAGTATTATCCGACATCCATGTGACCATACGACGTTGCGGGTACCTGCAAATATATGAAATCGGTATAAATTTACACAAGTAATACATCTAGGCACAAATTATCCCCCGCAAAGCCTTGTAACATATGTTTTTATCCACCGCCGTCCTTTCCGCCGGCGGCCTGCCTTTCCGCCGTCCTTTAGTTTGAGCCCTTAAATCCTCCTGTTGTTGTTTTGAAGCCAATACGTTGAACACTGCTGACGTGTATTTCTTCATGCTTCCAATTAAGGAACTATTTATCATGTCCTTCCCCACAAGTGTGTCAAAGTCTCTTAATAACTGGAAACAGAAGAAAACAAATCCAATTAGTATTATGTTGTTAGAAACCCATTCAGTTTTAGAAGGCTATAATCCCTCGCATTATGTATAGGAGTCCCGCCAGGGACGTCCCAGGGAGTACCGATATGGCCAGGTCGGTATATATAGCGGTAAGGTTTTGAAGCCTGCATGTTGTTCTAAACATCATATAATTCTGCTTTCATATTAATAAAATTATATGTATAAGGGTAAATAGTACCTCAAAATATCCCAAGCATATCGTTCCATGGTGATCCAAGTGTTCCACTGGGCGTTATTAACTATTCCTATTACACTGTGTACCAAACTTCACTATAATTATACTGCATTAAACTGAGCAAAGCTATCATTGAATAAATTTATGCCGCCATATTGGATTCGTATTCAGGCAAATGAACTCCAACTTTTTATGTGAGCTGAGCATTTTGGAGCACATTTCCAACAGTGACGTGTTCGAGGTAGTTGCACTCCTATCTAACGAAGATAATATCAACAAATATGTGCGAATATAGTGGGTTAAATCGTCACGATTTCGCAAAGTTTGAAACAAGACTTACCCGAAGAAAATCAAACCGCTCTCCATTTTCTCCCACGTGATCCTTGTACGCATGCGCATTGACTAGTATCATTTATAACTTGGTCTCCGAACACAATGGTATAGGTAGCAAGCACTTACATAATCGGGGCACCAGGCTTACAAGGTCTGACTCGTTTCTATCTCATTTCTATTGATGACATTCAAATAGAATTTCTATATTTTCAAGCGTCTATATTATTAAGGGTCAAAAAATCTGTCTGAGCAGATTATATTAATCAAATTTGGCAAAAGTGTATGTTATCATAGCACCGTATTTTTCGCATGTATGTTAATTCGACAAAGTTTCGAGCTTGTTCTGTTCTGTTGACAGAAGGTGAATAAAACACCGTGAGCAAAAAAAAATACTCAATCGAGTCACAAGTTTAGCTCAGTTGAAACTATGTTTCGATAACTGATTCCGACAGTATAAAAAATATATTCTCCGGTATAACTTATCTGTAAGATGTAACATTTTCTTCAGCCTCTAAATACCTGTTTACATGTATCTCCCTTCTCCGACCTGGGTTCACAGGGGCAATTATATTGTACAAATATTAAAAAATATGACATATTTACCTGGAGGGTTACGTCGTTAATGCCAATTAGATCAGCTAAGGTAGCATTCTGTGAAATGTGATCTTTAAGGTCCGACAGGCTGGGAGCTGCAAAAGGTCAAGCGATTTTCTTTCGGTTCTCACCGATCAACAGCAGGCAAGTCGCCATCTCGCAAAAAGTCCACTTCGATGCATAGAACGAGCGACGTGAAAAACGGCTGTGTGCAATTTATCGCAGTGGAAGTTTGCTTTGAAGTAATATCGCGTCGGCTTATATTGGAAATGGTGGACAGCATGAGAAGCGAAACCATGCTTATTTACAAATTCATGAACTATAGAAGCGATGCATATATTGTTAGGCATTGGCAGAATAAACTCAATAACTAATTGAGCAATAGAATCGTCACCGATATGTATAGTTTAACCAAACCTTTGCGTTAGCGTCAAAGAGATATGAGATAATGGCAGGCCGCGGATTATGATTATGGTGTGTTAATAGGAGTCGTTTCCGGACAGGATGGTAACCATTACTTAATCAAGTAATAATTTGTGACGATAATCGCACAATTGTTAATGAGTAACATGCACAACAAGCTGTCATGATTATCACTTCGAACCGTTTAGTCCATTTCACACCTTCCTGTCTCAGTGGGTCAATCATAGTCTATAATTTGTACAGCTTCCGTTGTATTCACTGCTTATTGTGCAAATCCCCCATTGAAATGAAGTTGAAAATCACTTTATCTGATAGCTAAGCAGTTATCAGAACTGTAGATATCGATCTGATAACTTCTTACATTGGTCGACAAACAACGTGTTTTTTATATACTTGATATTCAAATTCCCAGAACGCCACCCCTCCCCTCTCCGCGCCCTGTAGTCTTGGGCTCAACCTTGAGTGAGAACACTAGATCGCCTGTTCAATTTTCACTCCCTCGTAAAATCGACTGGGGGATTGAATCTTATGGTCTACAGCTCGTTTTTTTATAATATTTCCGTTGGATTTTTTGCTCAAATGTCAGGGACACTGGTCAAATTGTTAGATCCATTGATTTAATTTCGTGTAGAAAGTTGGGGTGCTTGAAAATTTTGATGGTTTATCGTGAGCATGACAAGGAAATACATTTCCTCAACATAGAAATTAAGTTCCAAATGTGTATGGAAAATTAAATATTTACACCTTTTTAACACCTTTTAATAAATTTACACCTTTACGGGTGTAAAATCGGGGTTAGAATCAATCTTCATACATTTGCACCTTTCCTACACCTTATTTACACCCCCTAAAGGTGTAAACATGAACCCAGAAGGTGTAAACCTTTGATTTACACCTTTTTTGCACCTTTTCTACACCTTCTGAGCTTAGAGTGTACACTGTCTCGCGTATGCTGATGATATTGTGCTACTGTCTTTAGATAAAGCGGATACGCAGACAAAACTGGATAAATTAGGGTCATTTGTGGCTCAGTGGGGCTTATCTGTCAACGTAAAGAAAACAAAGATAGTGGTGTTTGGTCTGAGCAAATGTAGTACAGATTCGTTCTATATAAACAAGTCCAAACTGGAATGTGTCAATAGATATAAGTATCTAGGGCTCCTACTTCACAGCAGTGGTAAATTTAACCAAGCCGTTATAAATCTAGCTTCCAGGGCTAATAAAGCTATCTTCTCGGTTAAACAATCATTAAATCCCAGTGAGCTACAGGCGGATCTCGCGTGCAATATTTTCGACCCTACAATCAAACCGATACTTTTATATGGGTCTGAGGTCTGGATAGGATACTCTAGTTTATACAAACAGCTGGACTCATTATTGCGCTTGGATGATGACTGCGAAAAGACTCATTTAAAGTTTGCTAAACAAATTCTAGGAGTACATTCCAAAGACGTAAACTTGGCCTCCTATGAAAACTTCCTATGAAAGTTTATGCTCTGTTAAAAAGTGTTAAATATTTACTTCATATCCAGTCGTCTGATCCGTCGTCGCTATTATATAAATCGTATATGGAACAAGTTAAAGAATGCCGATCTAACAATACGATGCACTGGGTTTCGTATATAAAAACTCTATTACAGGAAACTAATTGTCAACATCTCTGGGAGAATCAAACATGTAAAAAACCCGCGGCCACTTTAAATTTCATGAAGGCTTTCCTAATTGAGAAATTTTCAGTTTTATGGGCTGGGAAGATTGCTGATTCTTCTAAGATGACCTCATACCGTATGTTCAAGAGGAGCTTTTTCTCAGAGGAAGCTGCTTTGAAAGTCAAAAATAGAAAAAATAGGTCCGCTCTTATTCAGCTTAGAATCAGTGCCCATACACTCGGAATTGAACGAGGTAGATACACAAATACTCCAGGTAATGACCGTCTTTGTCAAACATGTCTGCTCGTCGACGACGAAATGCATTTTTTACTTCATTGCACTAAACATGTCGACAGACGGAAAATTATGCTTGATGAGATTAAGTTACATGTGCCAATATGTCAAATTAACGACAAGTTATTCATTGACCTGATGTCGTCAACTGACGTAAACGTCCAAAATGCCCTGGCTAAGTTTACATACGAATGTTTTAGCCGTATGTAAAAAATAAGAATTGACAGTGCTCCAGCGATGTTTTATATACATCGCCACAATATTGTTTTAGTGTGTTATATCATGTAGTTATTTGTATTGTCAATGTGTTTGTTTGTTCACGCCATTAGTCCCTCTGGGGCACAAATGTGCAATAAAGTATTTGATTTTGATTTGATTTGATTTGTATAACTGTGTATATTTTTGTATATTTATTTACGATTTTATCTTTGTGATTTTTTATTGTCATTTATCGTCATTATCACTGATAATAGCTTCTAATGTAATATAGCTAATATTTTATTGTTTGTGAAAATCGAGTCTTGCCTTGCTACCGAATGTTAATTATAGAGAGGAAAAATACAGGGGTAGTAGGTCAGTAGGCCAGAAGATATCAATTGTGCTTAAGGTTAGCAGGTTTATACTGAGTGCAAAAAGTTCAAATTGTTTATTTATGAATTTGTTCAGTTTTATATTGTTAACGCTCAGCGTCAAAAGTAACATAAAACAGAGTGGATATGACGCTTGATATTTGGCTCTCGTCTGTTTATGGTTTTTCGTATACATTTTAGCATGGATATTTATTTTATTGATTTATTAAACTTTGTGTAGAACAGGACGGTCACAACAGGTGACCAGCACCTATAACTAAGTGCCCTTCACATACAACATACCACATACAACAAATTTAACCCTCAAAAAACATAAATAAAGAAATAAAATAAAATAAAAATATAAAAAAATTGGTAGATTGGTAGTTTTATACGGTTTTTAATCTTGTGAATATATTTTAGCCCTCTTTATAATGATATTGAGCAAAATATGTCTGAAATATCAGGCCTCTTTACATGAGCTCGAGAGCTATAATCTTGACATGAGAAATGGTGGTAGAGAAACCTTATCATTCTGCAGATGTCAAAACCTACATAGAGATGATTGATATCTCTAAGTACTCATGCTGCTATATCGCGTTGAAAGCTATCTTATTTGCTCCAATGCTTCAACGAATGTTATGCTACCATAGCAATAGCATGAATGGAGCAATGTACGCGTGATAGTGTTTCCATCGTCCTGTTCTTTAGCAAGCCATGCAAAAATATTACCTAGTTCTTTCCATCGTTCCCAGGATGATGTATCTGCTGTCTCTGTAACAGATAGCAGTCAAACGTCGAAAAATATACATCTTATCGTCAAAAGAAGTTATATCAGGCTGACGAATCTCCTGGTATATTGACTATACGCAGAACAGGAAGATGCCGCTGAGTTGATGTCTCTGCCCAGAAGACAGTTCCGATCGAGTTAGTCGGAAACTCGTCGAGTCCTCTATCAACAAACCCTTTGCACATACAAGGGTGCAAACATTGGATAATTGTATATTGTGCATGGCTTGTAATTAATTATACCTAACAGTCGCATATCACGCGTGGTCCATTGATATTTCGTAAGATACTAACGCTTTTAATGTAAATAGATGGTTAAAAGGTTATTATATTCAGTAGAAATATCTCATATCACCATCCATATGGTATAATGGTAAAGTCGTTATTTTATGTTATGGTATTTAATGGTAGTCGGCGGTAATATGTCCTGTTCCATCAATATAAATTCAGGATCAGTAAACGGTAGCTCGAATACAGCTTGTTATGCTGATACGGGATCAACATTGCCTCGTCCTTATAAATGACCGCAGTCATCAATCCTTTCTGACATGCATTGGATGGCTTGAAAGCTAATAGACCGTCCCTGGACGCCAATTTTCTATAACACTCTGCGAACGGGCTTATTTTGGCTATTAGTTCCAGATTAAGGGAACCAGAGTGATTATTCGTCAACAGGAATGGCCGATGGTCAGGAGATGGTCATTATTTGTACGAACTATTGACATCCTTCACCGGGCAAAATTGAGATGGCTGAACCTACTTCTTCAATATGGAAGACACGCGATTGTTGTTGTGCGGCGCTGAATCGATCGGCATGTCTAAGTTGTATACCTAATGGATCATCTGGGTGATAAGTCTACCATATGCACGTCTCAGCTCTTGGGAAATAATCATATGCCAGTCCGTCGGCTTCTGGCTTCATTCCTTAATCTTCTGACCCTTTCCATTATGTACTTTCACCTAATTTGTAGTTATTCTCCAAGAATCGGTACAAATGTATCGGTGTAAAAAGGCCTCTTACATTCCTCCTGGCGAGACTATCATTTTCTAATCTGATCCCTACAATCAAAGAACGGGGTGCTCCTTAATGGGCATTGTCTTCCGCTCACCTTTATGGTACTCGTCATTTATGAGGTGCCAGATGAATCCTCTCGTATCTATGGCACTGCTTCATTGAGGGGGTTCCAGACGAATCCTCTCGCCTCTATGGCATTTCTTTATTGACGGGGTTCCAGACGAATCCTCTCACCTTTATGACACTGCTGCATTTAGGAGGTTCCAAATGTATCCTATCATCTTGAAGGTACTGCAGCATTGAAGAGATTTCAGACGAATTCTCTCGCCTTGATAGCATTGCAGCATTGAGGAGGTTCAGATGAATCCTCTCACCTTTATGACACTGCAGCATTTATGAGGTTTCAGACGAATTCTCTCACTTTTATGACATTGCTTTATTGAGGTTTCAGACGAATTCTCTCACATGTATGGATCTGCAGCATTGTGGAGGTTTCAGATGAATCCTCTCACCTTTATGGCACTGCAGCATTGAGGAGGTTCCAAATTTATCCTCTCACCGTGATGGCACTGCAGTATTGAGGAGGTTCAAGTTGAATCCTCTCACCTTGATGACATTGAAAAGGCTCCAGACGAATCATTTCACCTTGATGGCATTGCAGCATTGAAGAGGCCCCAGACGAATCCTGTCACCTTGATGGCATTGCAGCATTGAGGAGGCCCCAGACGAATCCTCTCACCTTGATAGCATTGCAGCATTGAGGAGGCCCCAGACGAATCCTGTCACCTTGATGGTATTGCAGCTTTGAGGAGGCTCCAGACGAATCCTCTCACCTTGATGGCATTGCAGCATTGAGGAGGCCCCAGACGAATCCTGTCACCTTGATGGTATTGCAGCTTTGAGAAGGCTCCAGACGAATCCTATCATCGTGATGGCATTGCAGCATTGAGGGGGTTCCAGGCGAATCCTCTCACCTTGGTGACATTGCAGCATTGAGGAGGTTCCAGACGAATCCTCATACCTTGATGGCATTGCAGCATTGAGGAGGCTCCAGACGATTCCTCTCGCCTTGATGACATTGCAGCATTGTGGAGGTTCCAGGCGAATCCTCTCACCTTGATGACATTGCAGCATTGAGGAGGCTCCAGACGAGTCCTGTCACCTTGATGACATTGCAGCATTGTGGAGGCTCCAGGCGAATCCTCTCACCTTGATGACATTGCAGCATTGAGGAGGCTCCAGACGAGTCCTCTCACCTTGATGACATTACAGCATTGTGGAGGTTTCAGACGAATCCTCTCACCTTGATGACATTGCAGCATTGTGGAGGTTTCACACGAATCCTCACACCTTGATGGCATTGCAGCATTGAGGAGGTTCCAGGCGAATCCTCTCATCTTTATAGCGCAGCAGCATTGCCGAGATTCCAGACGAATCCTCGCAAATGTATGGCGCTGCAGCATTAGTAAGATGCCAAATGAATGTGAATTAAGCCACAGTGAAGAGACGATGGCACACTAAATTGGGGATTTTATGACCATGGTTGGCCATGTTGATATCCTCTCGTCCTGATTGGTTACCTCCAATTTTAATTAGAATTCCTGATTTAACATACTCCCAGAAAACTATTGGAGTATTCTGAAGAAAATGGCATTCCAACTTCTTAGCAGATATGATTTTTATGAAAGTAGAGGCATATTTCCGGGAATTCTTTTGTAATCCAATCTATTAGAGCGTCAATGTCACTGTGCGACCTTCGAAGATGCCGTGCATGAGTCGAGTATTGAAGCTCCGGTAAACATGTTCAAAGCTTATACTGTTAACTAAATATTGTTTTAGATATTCCTCGAACAATTACGCATTTTGTGATCAGAAAATTTTCTACATATTCTTTACATTTACATCAAAGTTTTGCTGTGATGCTGTCGGTAGATCACTTCGACAGTCGTGTTGGTGTTCGTTTACTTAAACATGCAGAGAGCGGTCACCTGTTGCACGCGCGGAATATATGCCATCTCCATGAAGACGCGAGACAATATTCACTGGCTGGAGCAATATTACCTCAAACGTATGAGCATTGTCATCCATTCTAACATGCTCCACCTTATAACCGCGCGCTGATTGGTCCAGACCTCAAAACATACAGAGATTAGCTCTCGATAATCTTCATTTGTTTGTGATCTCTTTCATGCACGTTCTGAATTAATGACGTTTTATTCTTGTGACGCAGTGCTACAAAGCTGAGCGACGATTGGTTCATTCACTTTGCAGTGGGCGAAGTTCACACAGCTGCATCTCGTAAACGGAAAGCAAGCGCGAGCATTGCCTGCACACCATTCGTGAAATTCTCTCATCAACAAGGGGTAAGTTTGCAGAACATTTGCCAAGCCGCTTATGGAATGAGGAAATATTCAGCATTGTGCGTGTTAGAATGGAGTTAATGACCTTCTTAATGATTAGTATCGTAATAATTTTTCGATGTTTAGTTTTAGACCGTCGATCAAAAAACCGAGCGCTGTAGCCGGATAATATCCACTTAGGCGGTCGGTAACTCTCAACTCCGAGAACTGGTACCTGATACATACAATGCCCTCGTCCAATCAAACTAGATCGTACTAATTTTAGGTATAATAATTTCTAATATGCTATTTTGCATAAGTCGACCTATATGAAAATAGGTGTTGACATATTGTAGTGATCGAGTTTCTAAATAAAGATCATCTATCTATCTAAACATATGGATATGGGGACGACATATCCTGAAAAAAGGTTTTTTCCTGTTAATACTCCGAGTGTGGCACCAGGCCTTTCCCACTGATGGAGCCATTAATTTCATTTAAAAAAACATAACACCCCATAAAGGTCCTAAAATCGGGAATAGATATTACCCCGAAACCTTGCGTATTTTCTCCTCACAACACTGAAATGCTTGATATTAATGTTTCCCCTCTTAAAAGCTTTCGACAGGGTTCGTTTAGCGCAAAGCTGATGAGAGATTCAATTTACAACGAGCGGATAGTACTCAGTGGCCAAAGATAGTGATAACATATCCTGATATCGCGTCCATCCTGAAACCCAAGTGTCAGGCTCTTGTGACTGTGAGGCCTTGCTCCCCTTGGGGCAAAAGTTTATATAATTATGCGCCCGCATATCACGAAGCGAGGAACAATGTATAGGAATCTCCTCGGTATGGCAATTTTAAGAAACACTGCCATCCGTACGATCCTTGAAGCATGATCCCAGCACAATTGAAACATGCTGAAAACCGGCAAAATGTCTTGCGATGCAAGATGCCTGTATTGATTTCTACATTGATTCAACGGGTGTTGGGTCCAGTCAGCTCCCTGTCGCCCAGGGCGCTAGTGTTCCAAAAGCAGACGCATCAAGGGTCCCAATCCGGAATTAGCGACCCGGGTAATTGATTACCTGGTTTCCAAAGCTGACCGTATGGCACCTTCATTTGCTTTATTTACCATGGGAGCAACAAATTTCGAACTTGACACACTTTATGTTTCTTAGCATTTACCGATTGTGTCATTGACTACCACATCACCCTGCGCATAACGAAAGACATCAGATAGACAATGGCTTCTGAAGAACCGGTACTTCTTCCTTTCGGTACCGCAGGTGAAACTCGTCATAAATATCATAGCTACTCATCCTTATATCCTCTTGTGAAAATAATGGCCTTTGAATCAACATTTATATCAGTATATCCATAGAACGGTATAAAATTACAGTATTAATCAAATATTCGATTTCCCAAGTCGGAAATCACTGCCTCTCTCTGACATTGATGAACTCACCGTGACAAGATGAAGGTGAACAGTAACTGGAATGATAGACTCTCTTAGATCAGATTAGAGGGGCTGGTCCACACCATTGATGGCAGGAAATGACCATTGCCAATTTTGAGATATTAGCGGCGAAGAGCAGCACGGAGAATTCTCTGGGGGGTAATTAGTCTAGTCTGTAATCTAGCCAGTGAGACTGTTTTTCTCCCTCTAGAGGCCATGGCCTTGATCTTAACTGGACAGGGCGAGAAAGCACACATTTCTCACGACAATTTTCGATATATATCACAACTCCATTTATATAGGTATATATTATATAGATATATATTTATATATATACATATATATATATATATCGATACCTACTTTTGTCTGGAACAGGGCTGAAAGCCCTTCTCTATACACTATTGTCATACAACTTTTTTGGCTGCTTGCCAATTTGTCACCTGCACTATAGTACCGTAACCCTGATTGACCTGGGGTGCGTTCCATTTTGTAAATTTTGTTAGTGTCACGGTCCATTTACCCCACCATTCACGGTTTTTGATTCAAGTTGATCAATGGGAAGCACTCTACTAGCATAATTAGTGCGCAGTGATCAACCCCGCTTATGATCACAATGATGTGAATCAGGTTAGTTGAAATATATTAACAACGAAGTTGTAGAACCTCATAAACAATTGTATATTTAGATAAATAAAGCCATAGCCTACATTTGGACGGTATAATCATTCGTATCTTTTACCTTTGTTCTTGTTCACACTACACGTGAATTAGTGGACAATGCGAGTTCACAGCCATTTTAGGACAAAATTTGAGAGACAATTAATAAATCATGGCAGGCTCGTCTGTGCATTTGATTACGTCAAATTGATGGAATATTGGAGGTACTAGTGTAATACTTTAACATGCTGATCGTATTGAGCAGACCGACGTATCAAAGGAAAGGTGAAAACCGAAACTGGTAAATACATTTCTGGTTTGATCTAAGTGAGTAAATACACTATATAACCAGACATTTGGGATCCAGCGCCCAGCGCAAATTTCACTCTTCGGGAATCTGGGGGGTGCGATTTCGAGGCGTGCAAATCGCACTCTTGCAGATGAGGGATGCAGTTTATTGCACCCCGTCAAATTTGAAAAATGACAGAATTGTGGGTGCTGGTCACAGGTACAGGTTTGTCATTTGTATTTTTTTATAAAAAATAATGCCGATACTATAATGTCTTTGTTTCTTGATATCTCACAACCAGTTAAAATGTATCAGTTTCGTGTTGGACATCGTTCTTTTATATATACATTTAATACATTGAAAAATGAAATATATGTACATGGCTCCGAAGCAAGGGATCTTGTAAAGTCATTACTGTTCCAGACAATAATACTCTTGAGTACTTTCATTTTACAATTTTAGTTTGTACGTTATGCAAAATGTGCCAACGTGATTATCTTTGCAAAATAATGTAATCTCATCTTGTGGCCGACATCTAAAATTTAGCTACGGCTTTTGTGTCTGTGTTGTGCAAATAGTCTCAAAAAGTCTAAGCTGTCATATCCCTGCGTTCCAGGCAAACTCATCCGAGGTTGCTGGTATTCTGTATGGGGCTTTTTTTTTATAAACTTTAACTTGGAGATGAGAATATATTGCACGTTGTTTGGTCGGATTCAATATATTTCTGAATCTTTTATCTTTATTATATCCTTGCAAACCTATGTAAGCGAAATGAATTGTACGAAGATAAACGGAGTATGAGATTATTAAATATTCCATGGCAGAAATCGTATATACTTTACACATTTCAAAAGTTGGATAAAATATTACTAAGTGAAGATAATTTAAACTATTAAAACATTCCAGAAGATTAAAGTTACAATACATTAAACTTGAAATATTGACTTCTCCTACATGTGGACAATTTATTCCCATTCCTCAACTATTTTCACTGACATTCTCATACACACTCAAATGATTGCCACAAGAATATGCCTGAATCCATAACGACTAATGTGTGAAGATTGCAAACGTGAATTTATATGTAAAGTTCCGCCCATAACATATTATATGTATCATAGAGAAACTGCAACTTATTATGAATATCAGTTGTGTACTTCTGGTGCCTTACTGGTGCACTTCTGGTGCATTTCTGGTGCCTTACTGTTGCACTACTGGTGCACTTCTGGTGCCTTACTGGTGCACTTCTGGTGCCTTACTGGTGCACTTCTGGTGCACTACTGGTGCACCCCAAAGGTACTTCGTTCTAGGCTGTACTGTATATGAAATTTCTGGATTCTCTGAGAACAAAAATATTGTCAGATGTGAAATACGAAAAGTCGTTGTCATATGAATGTAGCTATTAGTACCCAAATATTGGTATCTAAATAATGTTGGTTTATAATGTTTTCAAACATGTCAACATTGCAGGCTGAAAAGTTACGCGGCGTTCCCATGGTTGTATCTCCGAACTATTGTGGGGAAATTGATCACAAACTATGATAAACCTGGATTTTTGCAATTGATGGTGTGTTTGGTGGGGTCAGCTATCCCCTATAGCATTGTAGGTTTCATAGATGTTTTAGGTTGGATAAGGATCATTGCATCCCGATTTTTAATCCTTATCGCATTCCATAATTGATGATGTGGTTAGTCCCATCAGGGATATAGAATGCGTTGGTCCCATGTATTCTACATATTGTTCAATTTGCATTTCTCGGAAAATTTCTCAAAATAGCCATGTGATTTTTATTGGCCTGAAAGGTCGCATGACTTCTTGTCAGTACTCATCTATTCTACCACCTTTATATGTTGCGTTTAATTGATCATTATCCTACATTGCCCAGGTAATGGTTTTTATGTTGTATATTTTTTGTGTTAAGAAAGTGATATTTGTTTATAGAGGTTGAGCCCTGACATCTGCTGGATTGTCCGGACCATTTGACCAGCTTTCGTCGCAACGTTTCCAGAATAATTACCATTATTGGTTATTCATGGGATACCACTGAGGTAAAGTTCACCTTAGTCCATAGAAAATAAATTAAATTTTACCTAACACACATATGGTCTGGGTTAGATGTTACGGCCTACGCGGATCATGGAGATATCAACGATCCTGATTAGGAAAGTTGATTTAAATATGAAGATCGCCCGGAATTGAAACAAATCTTGATGGAAATTTACGTAAGGTTCGAATGAATATGTGATACATGTGTATGATGATATGTGATACATGTGTATGATGATATGTGATACATGTGTATGATGATATGTGATACATGTGTATGATGATATGTGATACATGTGTATGATGATATGTGATACATGTGTATGATGATATGTGATACATGTGTATGATGATATGTGATACATGTGTATGATGATATGTGATACATGTGTATGATGATATGTGATACATGTGTATGATGAGGGTTTGAATGTCTACACCTTAGAAATCTAAGGTATGTTCTGCCTTAACATCCAGACCTACCTTTATGATCTGTACTGCAATGACAGAGTAGTGTATTCATGAAGTGTACTTCTGGTGGCGAGGTTCTGATCGAAGGACCAAGTATTAGACATGAATTTGATTAGTCGTATTATTTATGTGGGTTGCAGTTGTTCTGTTATTGTTTACTTATTTATTAATATTGCATTTAATTTCCATAAGCGATATTACAGAGGCTGAGGACAATGGACATTTACAGCGACTCTGCCTGTGATTGGCTGCGTTTTCTTCCAGTTTTCTCCACGAGCCAATGAATATCTCGGATATCTTTTTGAGAATTTGAATTGGCCAATCAAATAAATGCTTTAAAACTGGCAGATATACCGTGATTTTATAAAACTTCATTGAAACCAATTAATGAATTCATGTATTGATATGAATTTCGGAAAAAAAGATGTAATACACAAGTTCAGGAAAACTGCGTTCAATGGTGTTACTAACCAACTGATGATTTTGATATAATACATTATCATGACAAAAAAAATAATAATTTCTGTTCTTTTTTGTAATAGCAGACCGTAGTTAGCTGTTCGATCTAATCTCACTGAAAGGTATGAATATATGTTCGCTTATACGTAACGACATCTGACAGAAGGACTATTCCGCTAATTCCTCTTAACCCGGAGCTAGGGGCTGTTTGAAAATCATGTGTGTTTACATCTCCATGATGTACAAATGAACAGTCACAATCAACGCGTGACTGAGATACATACTCTCGTGCGTGACTGAGATACATACTCTCGTGCGTGACTGAGATACATACTCTCGTGCGTGACTGAGATACATACTCTCGTGCGTGACTGAGATACATACTCTCGTGCGTGACTGAGATACATACTCTCGAGCGTGACTGAGATACATACTCTCGTGCGTGACTGAGATACATACTCTCGTGCGTGACTGAGATACATACTCTCGTGCGTGACTGAGATACATACTCTCGAGCGTGACTGAGATACATACTCTCGTGCGTGACTGAGATACATACTCTCGTGCGTGACTGAGATACATACTCTCGTGCGTGACTGAGATACATACTCTCGAGCGTGACTGAGATACATACTCTCGTGCGTGACTGAGATACATACTCTCGTGCGTGACTGAGATACATACTCTCGAGCGTGACTGAGATACATACTCTCGTGCGTGACTGAGATACATACTCTCGTGCGTGACTGAGATACATACTCTCGAGCGTGACTGAGATACATACTCTCGTGCGTGACTGAGATACATACTCGGGAAAACGACTTGAACATTCATCTGGATAAAGAATAATGGTCAGTGATTATGAATTAATATAAAGAACATCATAACGTCTTGCTGGCATCGTTGGAAATTGTTGATCACTTCTCTTCAGTAAGAAACCATGATAGAGTTTTTATTGTTCTTATTTCATATACGTTTGGAATTCCCTCGTTGATTGGCATATAGAAGTCTGCGTATATAACACAAGGATATTTTATGGACAACAACTTCTTTTGTTGCTCTGGTGCTGACGTTCCGTTTCTCTCACATTAGCTTTGAGAAATTTGGAAGTATCTGCAATGAAGCGTCAGCACCTGAGCCATAATAAAAGTTCTTATCCATAAAATAGCATTGTGTTGCATTTGGCATTCGTACTAACCGTCATACGAAATAGGCCTTTCTTTCAACGGCTGAATGGTCAGTATCGGATATGACGCCTGCTATTCAAGTTTACCTGAGTACCTTTCCGGCTGCGAATATATATCAGTGTCCAACGTTTATTTTTGGACTAAATAGTTGTTCATCTGTAATAATATAGTTCGTTTGAAATTACCGTGTTCAGCTTAATGGTAAACTGATCAGAACTAACGATGACCCAGTGCCGTGTTATTGTCTCATTAGTCCTATAAATTCGTCTTTTATTCAGGCTTCGCTATATCATTTTCCCCTTAGACTGTTCGACGTCAGTGTCGAATGGGTAACATTGTCTCTCATCTGTAGCAATATTTTATCACTTTGCACTATATCCAGGGCTTTGGTAAATCCAGCCTGGTCGACTTTATAAAAAAAAGTATATTTATGCATGCCAACTCAGACATAAACGCTGATTGATTGAATAGATCTAAGCCCTCAGCGGAAATTGTATTATTTGGCTTAGTACTTTAGTGCCGCACTTTCTTAGTGCGTCCTATTTTTCCTTCTCTTGAGTTTTTCTTCGTTTCTGTAAGGAACATTTGTCAGTTTCATCAATCCAGATTTTTAGTTGACCAGTCAAATGTTTTGAAACTGAAAACATCCATTGATGTTTCTATAAAAATCCATGTTTACGCTTGTCCGGAATCACTAAACCTTTACGATTGGCTAGGTTTTCTCCCAATTTTCTCCACAGACCAATGAAAATCCAGGATTTCTGTTTGAAAATTTGAACAGACCAATCAAAATCAGAAGATATCCCGTGATGCACTGCTGTTTCTATAAAACTTCATTTCATTATCCTCCCTGACGAGCGTATGGTTCGCTTTCCTCCTCTATATTCCAGGGGGTTGCAAGCAGAATGCAAGTCAGCTTGCCAGAGAGGTCAGACAAACGACAAGATATCAAAACTAACTTATTAAATTGGAGAAGGATACAACGAGACTGTTTGCCTGCTTGTTCTATACACTGTTCTTATGTAGTGTATTTGAATGAATAAGCAGAAGTTTCCTCAAATTATCCATCAATTCTCAAAATATATCTAACCCTATCTGGCCGGGGGGGGACCACTTACCATACTTATCACCGCAGCTCCAGAACGAAGAGAATGAGAGAGGTGAAACTTTTCTGACTTTTCTCCGAATCTTATTGGCGTAGTTTTGAGTCTATTTGCATAATCCTAGGTTCAAAGGAGCATGGAGAAAATTCAAAATGGCGGCCACGAGGTGTCCTCAGAAAGACGTGCTTTCCAGCTTTTCTGTTCACCTTTCGCATTTTTCTCGCCTAAAATGGCATAAAAGTAATTTATTTTACCAAAACTAATTATTCCCCATCATATTAATTAGTTTTTGAGAGAAAATATCGAAAAATAAAACAAAAATACGGATGATCGGTCCGAAAAATAGGCCAAAAACGGCTTCCGGCATAATGACGTCACTGTGGCGTCACATGGCGGCCGAGTTAGCTTATTAACTTTTTCTTGTAGATCTTGTTCCAAATATTCAGTATTCCAGCATTCTATCCCAAGGGGTAACGAAGATGAATCGGGGGATGGGGCCCTTAGACTGGGACAGACCCCCAAACGCCCAGGCCTGGAAGGGTTAACTGCAATTAATAACATGCTGTCGATGTTGTAGATAAACTAAAAGAATGCTAGTATTGTACTGAACTGTTACTAAGAGAATGTAACATACATTAAGTCGTTATTATTGATTTCTCCGTTAGAAATAGCAGGCACGGCGGAGCCGGGGGGGGGGGGACTACGGGGGCTGAAGCCCCCCCAATAATTTGGCCAACATTTCTAAAATTCATATGATGTCAACGCAAGATTTCTTCAATGAATACGTATTTTCGAAATGAATAGTAAAATGAATTGTCTGCGTCGCATATCTATCGCATAACTAAAACTATTTACAACTGTCCAGCATTAGTGGGCCAGCCAAAGCTCTAGTATTTTTTTTACCGGCATTGTTTAGTAATTTTTAGGTTCACATAAGGTTAATAGTGTTATACCATATAAAAGATGGTAGAGATAAATGATTAAATCCTCACACCATGTATGCCACCAATTCTAAGACGAAATGCCGCTAAAAACATATGACTCCTATTTCCTGGACGTTTCGTGATATCAGCGAAGATAAAATACTGTTATTTGATTGTTCAGACTTGCATTCATGAAAATTAGAAAGAAAATGGACTAGAATAGTAAACACCCTGCGTGTCCATGCCATGGGAATGTCCAAATCCTCGCCCAGTCAAGAAGTTACCGAAACGCAATGCATATAATTACAAGTCCTTGGTATGCCAAATACACGCTGTCGGTTTTCATTGTTCACTCATTGGCAATTTCGATCAGGTTGATGGAGTCTGTGAGATTCTTGACGATGAATAGTTAAAAAATGTTGGAAAAACAGGCAACACAAATAGAGTTTACACGGGCGAGGATTTCTTGTTTTATTGCTCGGAAATACGCTAGAACGCCTCTCCGGCCATCTAAGACCCCTGGAGCTTCCGGGGCCTAGGCGGCCCCTGGACCCTCGCCTAATTGTGCTGTGATAGTAGCCCCCCCCAATCATGAATTGCTTCCGCCGTGCCTGAATAGTCGTTTAGATAATAGCATCCCAGGCGTTTTTAAGACTGTACAAGCTTGGCATTGTCATACTTTGGTAATTGCTACACAATCACGCCTGGAACCATACACATAAACATAGGATTATGTCGTACAATCTACAAGAGTTATGTTATATTCTAAGTCTGCCATATAGGAACTGTCTCAGAAATAAATCGAGCTTTCCCCGATTTTGTTCATCTGACATTTGCCCAACTAGGCAGGCTGTTAGAAGTTTCTTTGATACAAGGCTCCTATAGCCTCATATCAGTGTAACGAGATCTATTGCTCGCCATGAATGAATGCTTATAATGGGATAAATGAGTACTTGGCAGGCAGTGGAGCTGGGAAAAGATTTGAAATGCACTGACTGCATTACATTTTTACCGGCATTTTTACATTATAGATGACGACTCTATAACGAATATTATGGATTAAGAATACTGATCAGCGATACGGATTTGATATTTTTGGAACATCATGATGTCTTGCCGGCATCATTGAAAACTGTTGACCGCTTCTCTCTTGCAGGAAACAAGCCTATGTTTATGTATACTATGATTGTCTTTTTGAATTTGGTGCTAATACTGTTATGTGGAAAATGGAATAGGTCTTCCATAGGCCGTAATGGACGACGGCTGGATTATGAATGACGGACTAGACGCTTGTAATTTCATGTAGGAATGATCCCAGATTACAGTATGTCTGTCCTGGTAAGGCCACATCATAGTCCATTGCATACCATTCAAATGGCACCGCCATGTCTCTAGATAGCACACATAAGCGTAGTAAGCTATGAAAAAATTGAAAGACAGAACCTTGCTAATGACGATCCAGAATGTACGGTGATATCACGCCTAAACAGTGGAATAGTGAACGAGGCATGTATTTGTTTTATTCTCGAGAGTTCAGAGGATTTTGAGTACGTCACAACAGTTTAAAACATGAGCAGTGTGACTAACGTCACAGGACCTACGAAGTAGAGTAGGCATTAGGACTCGGAACGCGAACTGAACTCTTGGAAATCCCCGCCCCCAGTTAGAATCCTGCCTATATTAAGATGGGCACCGCCCAAGTCAGAATCGCCAGTGATTTTCATCAAAAATCACCAGAAATTTTCATCAAAAGTAGGTCAACTCAAGACTTGTTGGAACAATCTCCTGCTGCGCCTTCATTCCAAAAATAAATAACTGTCGCCGATTTAATTTTACAGTTTGTTAACTAAAGAAAACAGATTGAATAATAAAAAAGTTCAGTAGATTTCAAGCTTTACGTGTGAAAATATATCGATCTCTTTAATGGTTTTCAGTGCCCTTGTCCAGGATCAAAACAACTTTTTGAATCGCATTATTTTCCCAACAATACAACAAATTTGTATATATAGTACTATAGTAGAAAGGTAGCATTTATGTAGTTTACGGTAATTCAACTCAAGACCAACACCTTCTCTGCACAAGATAATGATTTCATGCCATTCTCCTGAGCATAATCGGTACAAAGACGAATAAATAGCGTCTACTTACTTTATCTAGTTAAATTCTACCCAAAGAAAATAAATTAAGACACTTTAAACTAGCACATGCCGTCATGGCTTTGTTTCACCCTCAGTAAACTTTTATCGTTGTTGCTCACGCAGACTATTCTGAAGGATGATGCCACATCTTTCTTTCTTCGGCTGACTTAATTGGTTGATGTAGTATATTTCACCAACAGTGCGTAACTGTAACTTGACCTGAATTTGACGCCTGATGTGATCTGTGAGGAAATGTTTCAAGGATGTGAAATAGGATACACGTTAAAGGCCACAGCTTACATATATCTCTAGCAATATACTGAATTGTGTGTAGGCTGGCAAGTTGGTAATAGCAGTGTAGTTACATGCACTAATAAATGATGGAAAATTAGCATTTCCTATTTCATTATCCCATCACGTTTTAGGTGTACGGACATTTCCCCCAGTGGACATTTCCCCCAGCGGACATTTCCCCCATGGACATTTCCCCCAGTGGGCATTTCCCCCAGTGGACATTTCCCCCAGTGGACATTTCCCCCACCCTATATATTTAGGTTATTTTGAAGATAGTTTTTAAATAATTTGGCAATAACACAATACAGTATATTCCTACGAAGTAGGCTACAGATCGCAAATTGTCCGGTAATGAGTGAGTGAGTCAGTCCATCCGAATCCTTTCGTCGGCAAAATAAGGAGAACCGTTGACATTAGAACCTTGATTTTTGGCATGAACGTGCATTAGGGCATTGTTACCAGCAAGTTCTGATCTGAAATAATTCTGATTAAAATTAGATTTATAATTAACACTTCAGTATATTGTTATAAATGCATACCATCCATGTGGCCTTTAACAGTATCATGTTCCTTTTATGACCATGAAGCCATGGGACCTCCTTATCAGTGGATTTAAAAGTCATTAAGGCTTGTCCTTGGAACAAACACAGAGAGAGGCTCCATCCCAGCCTTGTGGTTTTTAACAGTGATTTATATCCAAGCCCACTGAGATAAGGCCGGTTTCTACTCTGCTGCTTGTCACATCAAGTTACAGTGGTCGGTGTCCTGTATAGCAGATATAGTATATTATTGCATGCCTGTCCACTACCCTGGAACATTTCCTAGCTTAGACATTAAACAGCCCCATAATCTTGCCATCAAATGGGATAAGGCTGGGAGTACAAGAATGTGCGGTGTATTTTCTGTGGACTGTGTAGGCTGTACAGTCTGAATGAATACAGCCTAGCAGAATTAGTTAAAGCTAGGTGGTTTAACGTTTATCAATGAAGAAAATCATCGATCAACCGCCATAGAATATAATGTGAAACAAGAAAACCGGAATAGTACATTCATCAGATTGCCAATGCCCAAAATGTGTTGTCTCATATATCTAGATAACAACGTGATGTAGAGACGCTATTTATTCGTCTTTGTACCGGTTATGCTCAGGAGAATGACATAGAATCATTATTATCTTGTGCATAGAAGGTGTTGGTCTTGAGTTGAATTACCGTAAACTACATAAATGCTACCTTTCTACTATAGTACTATATATAAAAATTTGTTGTATTGTTGGGAAAATAATGTGATTCAAAAGTTGTTTTGATCCTGTACAAGGGCACTGAAAACCATTAAAGAGATGTAAATGTATTTTCACACGTAAAGCTTGAAATCTACTGAACCTATATTATTCAATCTGTTTCCTTTAATTAAAAAATTGTAAAATTAAATCGGCGAGTGTTATTTATTTTGGAATAAAGGCGCATTAGGAGACTGTTACCAACAAGTTCTGAGCTGACCAACTTTTGATGAAAATTTCTGGTGATTTTTGATGAAAATCACTGGCGATTCTGACTTGGACGGTGCCCATCTTAATATAGGCAGGATTTCAACTGGGGGTGGGGATTTCCAAGAGTTCAGTTCGCGTTCGAGTCCTAATGCCTACTGTACTTCGTAGGTCCTGTGACGTTAGTCACACTGCCATGTATCAGTATTATACGGTCTTATAGCACATTTTAAAACAATATAAGATGTATACATGGTAGGTCGATGTCACGAAGCCATTTGATGTGAATAAAATTGAACTAAAGTGAATACATCTTTTATTTCATCACTATGTGATATAATGTTTCCTTAAAATGTTAAAATATATACTATGTATATGAATATTATATATTATCACTATATGTGATCCATTATATTGTTTAAAAATGTGCTATACAATATATAATGTGCTTTCTCGTAAAACTTATTGTAAAATATGTGATATATGGTTTAAAAATGCGCTATAAGACTGTATAATACTATATACTGTGTAAGCTTATATGTATAATATCTTATCACTATTTGACTCATTTATCGTAAAACGTATGTGGAAATCCTTAAATCCTTTTTATAGAACATAAAAAAATGTAAAAAAAAATTGTATTTTTTTCCAAATTATTTGAAAACTATGTTCAAAATAACCTAAAAATATAGGGTGGGGGAAATGTCCACTGGAGGAAATGTCCACTGGGGGAAATGCCCACTGGGGGAAATGTCCATGGGGGAAATGTCCGCTGAGGGAAATGTCCACTGGGGGAAATGCCCTGGATTCCACGTTTTATACTGTGTTATATATACAGTGAAACATACAGCCAAGGGTTCCCGATGGGCATGACAGTGCACTCGCTGAGCTATCAATAAATAATAAAAAAAATAATTATAAATCAAATTCTCAGCAGAATTCGGTCAGCTCAGAACTTGTTGGTAACAATGCCCTAATGCACGTTCGTGCCAAAAATCAAGGTTCTAATGTCAATGGTTCTCCTTATTTTGCCGACGAAAGGACTCGGATGGACTGACTCACTCACTCACTCACTCATTACCGGACAATTTGCGATCTGTAGCCTACTTCGTAGGAATTTGGCAAAATAACACACGAGCAAACACATATTTACTTCACAAAACGGTGGCCGGATGGATGAGGAGGGGGTTCTGGGCGGTGGAAGCGTTACAAAACATAACTTCTTCGTCAAAGTTCTTTGTGTAAATGTTAGTTTCTTTGTGTTTCAAGGCAAACTGTATAAATACGTACATAATATTTATATATTTCATATGTTTCATTACGCGCCCTTCTCCCAGAAAGATCAAAATCGACCGTAAAATCTATCACAGTTTTTTGGTGTCTTTAAAGTCTTCCTAGGCGAATTTCCCAGTAATCGAACAGTTGTCAGATAATCTCAAAACAATTTTGCATTGGCGTTGAGTCCATACCAGATGTTCAATCTCATGTGTGAATAGCAGAACAAATTAATTAGCGTGTATAGGTCTGATTTGAATCGTGCAAATATAGTACATTAGCAAGCAAAGTTAATTATCAGGGCGGTGTTACCCAAACTTGTATAATATATGGCGTGTTATGGCTATAATTTTTCTTATTCTGACTAGATATTGTTTTAGTAGGAAAGTGGGGAGAACACAGCGTCGACGTGACAATGAAGAGAGGGATCATACGCAGAGCTGTTTGAGCTAAACAGGTTGCACCATTGTTGATGGTATACAAGTCAATGAATAGCACCTTTACTATGCGTTACATTGAACTATTCTATCAAAGAGCTTTTCAGGGCCAGTTTTAACCTTTCATTCAATTTAAAAATAGTAGAATTTCCATACAAGAAAAGGGAATTGAACGACTACCCATTGCACATATTTGTAAGACAGCAATGGTGCTTTCCGAATTGATAAAGAAGACGTTTGTTCAACAAAGCCGTCAACGCTACTACTGTATGTAACTTTCAAGCCAGCAGCGACAGAGGACATGAAAGATCCCTCGAACCCTCCATTGCTTTTACCATGTTTACCGTTATTAGAACTCATCCATCGAATCACGTTATAGACATTGAACTACGTCCTGATAGTTAGCCTTTAGGCCGGATTTATTACTGCAGTGTCCTGGGGTCAATCTAGTTGGTCAGTGAAGTGGACCCTCTGTAATCGATGGAGACAGAATGAGATTAAAGCCTCCACACTCTCAGACTGTTCTTATGGCGCGTAAGGTGGATTGTCATCTCCTCGACGGATTTGATCCATGTATCTACCATAGTATTATTCAGACTGGTTCACCAACATCCGCACAAGTCCAGTGAAGATCCATAATTACCTTTCTCAGACGGCTGATCCTCCTATTGGTCGGTGGATGCTTTTACTCATCTTCAAATCATTCAGACTCTCAAGCATTCCTGGCATAAATGAGATTCGAAATCGAAAAATGTCAGTGGTGGTTAGAACATATAACGGCGTAATAATCTGATGGAGATGTTCAATTTACAGGTTTCGAAATATGGGGTATCCAAACATAATCCTGAGACACGCAAAACATGGGGATTATGTGTAGAGAGGCTTTATTCCGTTACACTGCCCCTAAAACCATTCCCACTTCCACCCGCGGAACGCTTCTTGTTTTGAGGGCCTGTATTTAGGCGTAGTCAACCATATTCAATGAAGCTATGCTATCCGTGACGTTGAATCCTAATAGTTTTGAACAGTTCGAATATCGCGATTGCGACGGATACATGTCTAACTTTTTTTCAATACCCCAATTATAGCTTTCAGAACGAATATTACAACCGCTAACCAGAGATTACCAACAGAAACTGAACCTTGATCAAATATTCCACATACGCAAATTAAGTGATTCAAATTATATTGTTGGCAAGTAGTATTTAAGAAATAATGTTTTCATAGGCGTGCTAAATCGTTAATTTACGCACGGTTAGTGTGGGGAAGTTTATAAATTTTAGGGCGCGGGCTAACGCTAAATCGTTAATTTACGCACGGTTAGTGTGGGAAAGTTTATATTTTAGGGCAAGCCCGCGCCCTAAAATTTATAAACTTTCCCACACTAACCTTGCGTAAATTAACGATTTAGCACGCCTATGAAAACATTATTTCTATTCTATTGCACTGCTCAAATTGATTATCAACAAAGATTACAATGAAAGATTGAAAAAAATATGGTAAACGTTCACAACCTTTCTTCCCTTTGTTGAAATGCGCCGTCCGCCTCAGTTGGCAGCGTGTCAGTATCAATGGACGAGTTTATGTGATCTTTCAGAAGGGGGCGCAGTGAAACATGCGTGCATACAAGCCTATTTGTGTGGCATTCTTAATCAATAACGATGAAACCAACAGTTAAACTTGAGACAGAAATTTACGTTCTTAATAAATATTAATTTACAGCTTTTTCTCAAACAATGAAAAATGTTGCCAGTATTTATTTAACTAGGAAGGAAATTTATGTTCATGGTGCTATTGGAAACATTGACGTTTTGGAAAAAACGCCAAGATGTGATGACTGTGGAACAGATGTGAAATTACAAACATTACGTTTTTAATTTCTGTGGCCTGTAACCGGCATCACATCAATGATAGACACACTCGCCTCAAGCAGAACCGTGGCAGTTGTTGATCTCAAGCAATGGTTGGTGTAACGGGTAATCTTTAGATGATCACACTCGTGTTGTGTCTCATTTAAAACAGCAAGAAGACATTCATCATCTGCGTCTCTCATGAACTTTTCGATCTCCGCTTCTCTAGATAATTCATATCTGGAAGCGCGTTGATCTGTTTCTTATTGTGTATACCCGTTTGTCCCATTTCTGTGATTACACATTTTCTACCTTTAAAATAAAATTCCTACTTGCAGGGTATCCATTCTATTTGTTTATACGATTGTACAGGCCGACGAGACTTTGTCCTGCAATTTATCACCCGCCCTGTGAAATGGATTCTCCCGAGCGAACACCTGTGCGTGTCAAGATCATGGGTGTAGATTTCCTACGTCACAAAGTTCTTAACCGTGCTAAATCGTGTAATAATTGCACGGTTATCAGTGTGTAATATGTGTAAGTGTTATAGAATTATCATTGATGTGTAGGAGATTAATATGTTCAAATTATTAGCCAATTATTACGTACTGTCAATATCCCAGTGTGTTGATACAAAAGGTCTGTTCTAGAAATCGTAACTTTTATTAAGGTTTGTTGTAAATCGCAAGATTTGTTGAGATGGCTTTAGAGATGGGAAAATTAAAGGAAAATACATGTATATTGTATCTCAAATACAATGTTTCTTTTGAGATACTTGAATCCTTGATTCCTTAATAATGGAGACATTCCTCCCTTAATCTGAGAAATTTGTATACCGCTTCGTTGCTTTTGTATGAACCGGAAATTACTATCGCCTATGTATTTGTGAGTATTTTGCTTCTGTCGTCCGAGATGGATGGGTTCGCCTGCGTCTGCCATATTGGCCTGATATGTGCGTTTTCCGTAACTGTCTAAATCTCTAGCTAGATGTGCCCAATCAAATTACCTTCAAGTTAGTGTTTCAAACCAAATCGATCGGAGACCTGACATCGAGGAGATATATTGCATCTCTCCGATTGGAAGCTGTGCATGGACAGCTTCCAGGGTCCGGCGAGGCGCCCTGTGTAATGTAATTTATCACTTCATCGCAAAGGTCGACATATACAAGGATCGGATAATGCATATATTGGATAAACCCTGTCTTCTAATTCAAGATATGAATTGCCGAACGAAAATCGATTTAGAAAATCCATTTACGACATCACAAATTATACAAAAGGTAAAGGTATTCTTTACATAGATATGTGCATGTATGCTGGAGCGATGATGATATCCAAGAATGGTTGTTTGATGACTGAATAAAATGATTTTCTTTAGATGACCTTGTAAATCAAACCACAACACAAGCTCCTTACAAGTCTCTCGAGAATTATGGCTAGACAGAAAAGATGAACATTAAATTGGATTTTGGACTCGGTATATTGAATTTTAGAGAGAAAATGTTTGATAACGGTGTGAACTGATATACGAACGAGAGTAATTTTCTCGAGATAAATCAGTTTTCGAAATATAATAGACGAGATCGGAGAACAGCATGAATTGGACGTCGGAGAATGTGAATTAAGATTGCGCAAAAAATACTTTCACTGGGTTTTTCGTCTCATCCGACTTTTAGTGGAAAAAAATAGATCGTATTATCTGCATCGAATATATGCAGCTTATATTTTATGTGTACGCTTAGCTAACCCTTCAGCCTCCTGACTCAGCCAAAATTTAATCAGTTTACAATCGAGTGGGATTTCAATGTTAAATCTACCAAGATCTTTGGCGTGATACATGGTTGATATCATGTGGCCTGGTTCTTGTTATGTTTGTGTCGAGCTTCCTGATCCCATTGTGTTTGTATTTGGTCCATTGATCTGGCCGTGGAGAATATATCCCTGTGTACATATAGCATAGATACTGTGGCTGTTTTCAATTCTTATAGCATCAGATTGTATACCTCCTACTGTCACACATCGATAGTTTAGGAGGTCACAAAACTGACATAAGATATTGTTTTCCCCTGCAATATACGCAATCACGTATCTCGCTTAAGAGAAAATTTACGAGAGATACAATCTCATGTTCCAACATTAATTAACCGAAAATTATTTCTTATGCCTCCTGTAAATTCCTAGTATTTACATAGGATATAAGACTATCACGTGTCCTTTTGTTTCAATAGCCTACATCAGATCCCACATTCAATATCCTGCCGTCGTCCATAAAAAAATTTCCGCGTCAGTAATTGGAAGAGCAATTTCGTTTTCACAGTTAACAACAATTCCAAATGTGTATAAAATATCCAAGTGTATCCATTTAAACGAAACATTGAAAGTCTGGTGTAAAACAATGCCATCGTACTGACAAGAAGTCATATGCTCCCCACAGACAAATATAGTTATATTTCTAAAAACACCACAAGGACAAAAAGTGATCCTTGTGATGATTTGTATCCCAGCCACGCTTTTTTGTAGCTGTTCATGTGGACATCTTGAATGGCTTGACCAGTCGGCGCCTAGCACCGGTTTGAGCGGCATTAGATACAAATATATCAGATCGATTATGTAAAAGCTCTGTCAAGTCATCTGATGACTATCAAGTCATGTGACGCTGACCCGAGCTAGAGCTGCCTCCATGTTCGATTACAAGCGCCCGGCCGGACAATATTGCTCAAGCGGGTAATCCGAAGTTGCGAATACTCGTTCACATTCATCTCTAAGGTGAGTTTGGTTCGGTTTCTTTTGGATGAGCACATAGTCATGATTAAATTTGACCCGCGATCTGAATATCTGTACATGTAAAATAACAGTAACAAAATCAGAAATTTGTTATAAAATTAGAGGGGCGTGACTAATTTTTCAGTGATAAACTCGTCGAAGGTGATCGTATGACGTCATTTGTCCTACAGTTTGAACATTGCCCACACGTTAATGTACCGGTATTTCTATCTGGAGTTCTAACAACGCATTTTCAATTCATTTGATTACATACTAAATATTTATCAAACATTCGATATGATAACTCAAATACGGTGTGTTGTAGAGTGGTACACGATATCCTACTCTACACCATGCAATATTTGTATAAAATCTATAGTATTCACAAATCATTGAACAGATTTGGCTAAGTTTGTAGGATGTAACATGACAAATAAACTGATATTCGACGGCTGGAAAACTGTATTTGATCAAAAGTGCACATCTCACAAACCTTTGATCTCATTATTTTAGCTGATTCATGGATGGCAAGCAATATCGCCGTGAACTAGCGCCATTAAAATTTTAGGCATATGGAATATATGTTATGCACCAATAAACCCTCTCTGATTAACCAGAATTCGCCTTGGCTCCCCTCCAATTCTCCTCTGCTTTTTCGGAAATACTATTAACTTACCCATCTGAAATTTCGAGGATTTCTACCTTCAACATAATTATCTGCAGGACGGATCAACATGCATTCCGGTTATACTTCTATTTCAAGCGGTACTGCTATGCACTGTTGCCAAAGGGTGGGTGGGTTAAGGTAAACAACTTCCGGTTTAGTTACATGTAATTCCGACCCTTTATTTGACTATATATAACCTGTGTTACCTTTTTACCTCCATCGATCAGACGGAGGTCTAGGAGCGCAACGTGAAATCTCCCGCCAAATAATTATCATATGGGGAACCCACGACTCATAGGACTTCCAATAGGGATTGTCATGGTTCCCGACGAAATTTTGAGGCACTTTTGTTGGACAAAATTGAAATAATGGGGTTCCCCATTGCAATGCATTGCAGTGGGCCTTGCTTCTGTAGTCGGGTTCCACCTCCCATCCACCGGGAGATTTAACATGGCGGCCCTCCAGCTTGTAGAGACGGACAATGCGATTTTTTGCCGTTTTTCTGGTAAGTTTATTGTCGCCATTTGATGTCATTACAACTCAATGATTCATAGTACACCACCCGCCATTTCTATATATCGTAAAGTATTTGTCGGCTGATGACTTATGTCGAAGCCAACCAAATAGTCTAAGTTGTTGTTGTTGCATATCAAACTGACTGACTGACTGGAAGACAACAGCACAATCGACGATGCCCTGATTTTACTGATACTTGTTTTCTTTCAGTTGATGATATCCACCAGCCTGGTTGTTTAAAAACAGTTATTCTAAATTTTGCTGATAAATTATATTTCCGGGGGGGGGGCTATTTATCTTGGCATTTGGCAGTTGAATAATGGTTTGATTTTGCAGAAGCACCAAATTGATCTACCTGCGTGAGTCTGTAAACTTATTTAATAAAGCTGATAAATAATATACATATACTTTTCTTTTCATTTATCCTAACAGTTTAGTGACATCCACATTGTGTGCTGTGACACTTGTTGATGAAGAATAATTTGCTTGTTAAAACCTGATAATATTCTGAAAACTTATTCTGAATTGTAGCTGAAACAAAGCCTCAAAGGAGTGTCTACATTCCACATGTAGGCCTACATTATTGAGATTTTTGACTGATAGCATGGATGGAACCTTTCCCAATTTTTTTTTATTTTTTTTTTTTATAGTTTTAAGCCCTGGACATACCACTGGGCATTTATTTGCCATACGATCACATTTCACATGCTTTGTTCAGCCCCGTGATCTGGAACCAAACAGACAGTATCACTAGATGAAATAAGGAGATCATGATATACATTTCAGGTTTTACCGATGCCAAATGACTTGAACAGAAGACAATTAGACAAAAAGAAAATCAATAAATATATCAATAAATAATAAATTACATAGAAAATTTTCTTGTCTTTGCAAGGGGGACATCAGACACACTGACAACACAGGCCATTCATTCAAATTTCGCCTTCCATTGGGGAGGCAGAAATATTCCTCAAACACAGTATACATATTCTCTTTTGTGATCTAATTTTCGTTTGTCAAAATATTGCTCCATAGAGAAGTTACTGATATAAACAATCCTGTTCTAGATTATGATATACTGGATTATTATCATGCTCATGCCATTAACATGAACTCCAATCCAACCAGTGATCAAGATCCATCATCGTTCTTCAGAATTCATATTATTGATCAGTCATAGATTGGATTAAGTTCTCGTAGTACTCAGTTCTCATTTCATACTTTTGCAAATTCTTGTAACATGGTTAGGTTCCAGTTCTATTAAGTACACGTATGAAAGGTGCGAACTGGTATGATGGATTTCATCTTGTTGTATGTGAAGAAAGAATGAAATATAATGAAGGCCATAAACATTTTCAATGAAGTGAGTTTTGATATTAAATATGTATACAATTGATTCCAACTTGCAGGGTTAGCACTTCTGATATCAGATGCAACAGGACTGTTACACAATGGACGTACTGGATGAAATGGAAAAACCAAAACAGACTATTGATTGGTTCAGCTGTGTCAGAAAGGTGTGGAATGACAGAGGTGGTGAAAATCAGAGTCAGTGATTGGCCACAACCCCAATACGCATCATGGGTCTCCTTCAGTTTAGTGTAGACATATATACCATTGAATATCTGTTACCATGATTCAGTCATAATATTTTCTGTATTATATTGATGTCGACAAGGAATATACATAATTATTTGATAGTATTATTAATTATATGTTGTTTATGATTAACATGAACTTTTTATTCACTGGAATCCAGCCATTTGTTCCATATGGGCAATATTCTCATCAGCCATCACCATTCAATATGAATGTGATACATGTCCATGGTAATTGATACATTATGGTGAAGGTGACCTGTAACACCAGTATACAAAATTATTCCGAGCTCATTGAATCATCACATGATGCTGAGACAGATCAGAACGGAGTGTCGGTAAAATCAGATGTGTTTTGTAGAGGATTCTGTCAATGAGGATGCTATACTGTACACATACACAATATTATGTGTTGATGTGTAGGGCCTATAGCATAAAATCACAAGCAAGTTGGTAAAACTAGGCACACAGGGTCTCATTTCTGTCGCTAACGTGTTGATTTGAGTGGGGGCGTCCTCTCAGGGGTAGGTGTGGGTGGGAAGGGGCCTAATGTCTCAGGCAGTATTCCAGGTTTTCCATCAATATACTCTATTCCATACCCCAATATTTCAGGCACGTGAAATCAAAGAAATATTATTTGCGGAGAATGTGACTTCCACATCCCTAGCTGAACATGCTAGTGGGGAACCCCAATCTCAGGTTAATTACCATTGGTGCAGTTAACGTCCAACAAATGCAAAATTGAGCTTGGCATCCGACCCTATGTTATTCAGTGATGTACTATTCCCCTACTGACCCTGTTGCCTCGACGGAGATCTTTGCGCTCATCCAGCGCTTGTTACATCTTTAATTCGTCTTGAAGCTCTTTTTTAGTTTGAATAACATTGCCTCGAGTATCTTGACAGTTTCAGTAAAGTATGATTTTATTAGCGCGAGTCGTGTTGTGTATGAGCGATCGCATTTTTGGTATTATTAAACAAACGTTATTCATGTCATGCTAATGTGTAATTTTACCTGACCATCAGCCCTGCAGTCTCACATCATACATGTCTGTATGTTTAGCTACCTGCCCTCACGTGGTATCACAGAAATGGTATCATTTTATACCGATATTGCCGCACATCCAACAAGATAACTGTGTTCAACATACCTCGGGGATTCTGCGACATTCGTCGCTCGAGAGGCCAATGCGACACAAAGCTCGCTTACAAAGATATCAGTGTAATACGATCACCTTGAAAGAAAGAAGAAATGTCTTACTAATTAACAGTTGATTACGGGAATGGATTTATATATTTCACTGATTACTTTATCATTCAAGTATATATAGTCTTTCTATTCAGACGAATGATACCAGATTACAGAATGTCGGTCACCATGGCACCACCATCTAATTTTTTTCGAAGCTACCGCCCTGCTCATAAATAGCTATATAGACGACTTCTTTGTCGATGATTCTTTCTGGGCGGTGGGATTTTACAGGGAAACGAATAATATTATCAGACATCTACATTTCTATATATTACAGGTTTCATCTAATCGTGCTTTCCATTCGAATCTCTAAGTTCGGACTGGAAAAGCGCATACTGATTCTAAGGCCAATGACAGTTTAAGTTAGTTGAACAACCGGCGCAGTCGGATTTGAAGGAGACATCCGTCAAGTTTCAGAGATCATGCTGCCGGGTCATGACAGTTTTTCTTATATATATGCAAATCACTCTCTAAAACAAGCATTAATGCCAAACGATTATCACCAGATATCATGTTGTCTACTTTTCTTGTGGTGCCTAACGAATTTCCACCTCACCGATGTGCAGCTACGTATGAAATCGTGTCGACTCGGTCAAACGAATTACTGATTAGGTCTGTCGACTCGGTACACCATGTTATTAAAATATTTCGAACTCGTTTTAAAAGGAATTCAATCGGACTTTAATCAAGAAAAATTGGAAATACATTATCAGGGTGATGTTATGACTATAATTGTTGTCATTGTGATTAGGACTGTGGTAGTACACAATGTATATGTGACACTGATAATAGGGGTCATACGCAGGGCGTGTTGGGGGAGGGAACGCATTCGACGGCGTTTTCGTACGATCAGTGCCCATCGCGGTGCCATGGAGTGCCAAAGTACATCCATCCATCCATCCATCCATATAAAAAGCCCAATATTTGAAACCGTGGTTTCTTTTAGTGGCATTTAGAAGTTGGGAAGTAGACTAGTATCGTTTTCCAGTCTTGAAAACAATACTAGTACCTGTATCGAAACGTCGTCCTGAATAAACTGGAAGTTGTTATAATTAAGCTATTTGTTTATTTATTTGAAACCATGGTTGATAGTATACAAGTCAAGAAATGAAACATTCAGCCAAAGAGCTTTTTTCGACCATCCATTCCACGACAGTCAAAACTTTACATTCAAGTTGAAAATAGTAGAATTTCTATATGTGTAAACGGAACTGAACGATTACACATGGCAAATACTATTTGTAAGATAGCCGTGGTGCGTCTTGGATTTTTCGAATTGATAAACAAGACGTTTGTTCAACGAAGCCGTCAACGCTACTATATGTAATTTGCAAGCCAGAAGCGATAGAAGATGAAAGATCCCTCGAACCCATCATTGCTTTTACCATGTATACCGTTATTAGAACTCATCCATCGAATCACGTTATAGACATTGAACTACGTCCTGATAGTTAGCCTTCAGGCTGGATTTATTACTGCAGTGTCCTGGGTCAATCTAGTTGGTCAGTGAAGTGGACCCTCTGTAATCGATGGAGGCAGAATGAGATTACAGCCTCCATACTCTCAGACTGTTCTTATGGCGCGTAACGTGGATTCTCATCTCTTCGACGGATTTGATCCATGTATCTACCCCAGTATTATTCAGACTGGTTCACCAACATCCGCACAAGTCCAGTGAAGATCCATAATTACCTTTCCCAGGTTGACCCTCCTATTGGTCGGTGGATGCTTTTACTCATCTCCAAATCATTCAGACTCTCAAGCATTCCTGGCATAAATGAGATCCGAAATCGAAAAATGTCAGTGGTGGTAAGCACATATAACGGCGTAATAATCTGATGGAGATGTTCCATTTACAATTAAGGATGCCTCTGCTTAGTTGTTGTATCATCTAACCTCCGGTGATCATGTAGGTGCGAATTACATATTGAATTTAACGCAATCCTGTTCCGGTGATGATCGGTGGATTTCGGCGTAGGGTTTCGAAATATGGGGTATCCAAACATAACCCTGACACACAAAGCATGGGGTTATGTGTATAGAGGATTTATCCCGTTACACCGCCCCTAAAACCAGTTCCACTTCCACCCGCGGAACGCTTCTTGTTTTGATGGCGTGTATTTAGGCGTGGTCAACCATATTCAATGAAGCTATGCTATTCCTGACATCGAATCCTAATAGTTTTGAACAGTTCGAATATCGCGATTGCGACGGATATATGTCTAACTTTTTTTCAATACCCCAATTATAGCTTTCAGAACGAATATTACAACAGCTAACCAGAGATAATCAATAGAAACTGAACGTTGGTCAAATATTCCACATATGCAAATTATGGTATTCAAATTATATTGTTGGCAAGTAGTATTTATTATTGGTGCGTAGAAGATTAATGTATTCAATTATTACCCAATTATTACGTACTGTCAGTATCTCAGTGTGTTGATACAAAAGGTCTTCTACAAATCATCACTTTTATTAAGATTTGTTGAGATGGCTTTAGATATGAGAAAACAAAAGGAAAATACATGTATATTGTATCTCAAATACAATGTTTGTTTTGAGCTACTTGAATCCTTGAATCCTTAATGATGACAACATTCCTCCCTTAATTTGAGAAATTTGTTTACCGCTTCGTCGCTTTTGTATGGACCGGAAATTACTATCGCCTATGTATTTGTGAGTATTTTGTTTCTCTCGTCCGAGATGGATGGGTTCGCCTGCGTCTGCCATATTGGCCTGATATGTGCGTTTTCCGTAACTGTCTAAATCTCTGACGAGAGGTGTCCAATCAAATTACCTTCAAGTTAGTGTTTCAAACCAAATCGATAGGAGAACCGACACCGAGGAGATATATTACATCTCTCCGATTGGAATTTGTGCACGGACAGCTTACAGGGTTCTGCGAGGCGCCCTGTGCAATATAATTTATCACTTTATCGCAAAGGCCGACATATCCAAGGATCGGATAATGCATATATTGGATAAACCCTTTCTTCTAATTCAAGATATAAATTGCCGAACGAAAATCGGTTTGGAAAATTGATTTACGACATCATAAATTATACAAAAGGTGAAGATATTCTTTACATAGACATGTACATGTATGCTGGAGCGATGATGATATCCAAGAATGGTTGTTTAATGACAGAATAAAATGATTTTCTTTAGATGACCTTGTAAATCAAACCACAACACAAGTCTCTCGAGAATTATGGCTAGACAGAAAAGATGAATATTATATTGGATTTTGGACTCGGTATATTGAATTTTAGAGAGAAAATGTTTGATAACGGGATGAACTGATATACGAACGAGAGTAATTTTCTCGAGATAAATCAGTTTTCCAAATATAGTAGACGAGATCGGAGAACAGCATGAATTGGACGTCGGAGAATGTGAATTAAGATTGCGCCAAAAATACTTTCACTGGGTTTTTCGTCTCATCCGACTTTTAGTGGAAAAAAATAGATCGTATTATCTGCATCGAATATATGCAGCTTATATTTTATGTGTACGCTTAGCTAACCCTTCAGCCTCCTGACTTAGCCAAAATTTAATCAGTTTACAATCGAGTGGGATTTCAATGTTAAATCTACCAAGATCTTTGGCGTGATACATGGTTGATATCATGTGGCCTGGTTCTTGTTATGTTTGTGTCGAGCTTCCTGATCCCATTGTGTTTGTATTTGGTCCATTGATCTGGCCGTGGAGAATATATCCCTGTGTACATATAGCATAGATACTCTGGCTGTTTTCCATTCTTATAGCATCAGCTTGTATACCGCCTACTGTCACACATCGATAGTTTAGGTTTAGGACATAAGATATTAATTTCCCCTGCAATATACGCAGTCACGTATCTCGCTTAAGAGAATATTTACGAGATATACAATCTCATGTTCCAACATTAATTAACCGAAAATTATTTCTTATGCCTCCTGTAAATTCCTAGTATTTACATAGGATATAAGACTATCACGTGTCCTTTTGTTTCAATAGCCTACATCAGATCCCACATTCAATATCCTGCCGTCGTCCATGAAAAAATTTCCGCGTCAGTAATTGGAAGAGCAATTTCGTATCACAGTTAACAACAATTCCAAATGTGTATAAAACATCCAAGTGTATCCATTCAAACGAAACATTGAAAGTCTGGTGTAAAACAATGCCATCGTACTGACAAGAAGTCATATGCTCCCCACAGACAAATATAGTGATATTTCTAAAAACACCACAAGGACAAAAAGTGATCCTTGTGATGATTTGTATCCCAGCCACGCTTTTTTGTAGCTGTTCATGTGGACATCTTGAATGGCTTGACCAGTCGGCGCCTAGCACCGGTTTGAGCGGCATTAGATACAAATATATCAGATCGATTATGTAAAAGCTCTGTCAAGTCATCTGATGACTATCAAGTCATGTGACGCTGACCCGAGCTAGAGCTGCCTCCATGTTCGATTACAAGCGCCCGGCAGGACAATATTGCTCGGGCGGGTAATTTGAAGTTGCGAATACTAGTTCACATTCATCCCTGAGGTGAGTTTGGTTCGGTTTCTTTTGGTGGAGCATAGTCATGATTAAAGACCCATGTAATTGTGGTTCAGATAAACTTGACCCACGATGTGAATATCTGTACATGTAATAACACTAACAAAGTCAGAAATGTGTTATAAAATTAGAGGGGCCTGACTAATTTTTCAGTGATAAACGCGTCGAAGTTGGTCGTATGACGTCACTTGTCCTACAATTTGATCATTGCCCACACGTTAATGTACCGGTATTTCTATCTGGAGTCCTAACAACGCATTTTCCATTCATTTGATCACATACTACCTATTTATCAAACATTCGATATGATAAATCAAATACGGTGTGTTGTAGAGTGGTACACGATATCCTACTCCACACCATGCAATATTTGTATAATATCTATAGTATTCACAAATCCTTGAACAGATTTGGCTAAGTTTGTAAGATGTAACATGACAAATAAACTGATATTCGACGGCTGGAAAACTGTATTTGATCAAAAGTGCACATCTCACAAACCTTTGATCTCATTATTTTAGCTGAATCATATCACCTTAAAGGAGAAGAAAAGATGTGACTAATGTATACACAGAACGAAAGATCTATCTCCCCCGTATCCAAACATGTCAGCAAATATTTTTTGCGATTTTTTACCGCCGATCTATTCATATCGAAACATAAAAAACTGGAGCCAGATTCATAAGTGCCGCCAATAGAAGGGCTTGCGTCTATTTTAACCAATCAGAAATGCCGAAAACATATTGTGCGCATCGATGCGTGACGTCAGCCGGGCTCATTCTCACTTCCGCCCTGTACATTAAAGTATGAGAAGCTCTCGGGACTGTAGGTTTATTTTTGTATACTGTTATAATTTGATAGTGGTAGTGTGTAAATATTCCGCAAACACACGGGCATCATACCGCAGTGCGTGGCGTTTGGCTGTTCTAACAGAACGGGGAATACAAACCTTCCAAAGACCGTGATATTTCATCAGATGTACTGAAACAGTGGGTGCATAACGTTGGTCGGCATGATTTTAATCCAAACGCATCAGAGAAGAACTTTTGCACAGTGAGGCTGATGCAATAAATTGGAGTGAGTTTATTAGTCTTTCAACATTATTTTAGTCGTATCCAGACGTTCGGTTCCTATTCCTGTCAAATTGTAATCATTCCAATGTAAGAAAGGCTTGGTTTGTAATATATCTCCATGCATGGAGCACACGCTTGGACGACTCCAGCCAAATGGCGGCACGCTTGAGAGACAACGATGCGCAGGTTGAGCGCCGATTTAATCGAGTAGACAAAATCGCAAAAAATATTTGCTTACATTTTTGGATACGGGGGAGATAGATCTTTCATTCAGTGTATACATTAGTCACATGTTTTCTTCTCCTTTAAGCTGGATGGCAAGCAATAGCGCCTTTAAAATTTCAGCCATATGGAATATATTTTATGCGTCAATACATCCACTCTGATTAACCGGAATTCGCCTTGACTCCTTTCCAATTCTTAACTGCTTTTTCGGAAATACTATTAACCTACCCATCTGAAATTTGGAGGATTTCCACCTTCTACATAATTGGCTGCAGGACCGATCAACAGGCATTCTGGTTATACGTCTGTTTCAAGCGGTATTGCTATGCACTGTTGCCAAAGGGTGGGTTGAGGTAAAGAAGTTTCAGTTCAGTTACATGTAATTCCGACCTTTGATTTAGCTATATATAACCTGTGTTACCTTTTTGCATCTTTAATTCGTCTTGAAGCTTATTTTAGCTCGAATAACATTGCCTTGGGTATTGTACAAGTTCAGTGAAAGTATGATTTATTAGCGCGTCGTTTTGTGTCTGAACGATCGCATTTTTTGTTATTAAACAAACGTTGTTGATGTCATGCTGATGCGTAGTTTTGCCTGACCATCAGCCCTGCAGTCTCACATCATACATGTCTGTATGTTTTGCTACCGTTGCTCTCACGTGGTATAACAGAAATGGTATCATTTCATTCCGATGTTGCCGCACATCCAACAAGATAACTGTGTTCAAGATATCTCGGGGGTTCTGCGATGTTGTATATCTGACATTCGTCGCTCGAGAGGCCAATGAGGGTATTCGACACAAAGCTCCCATACAAAGATATCAGTGTAATAGGATGGCCACGAAAGAAAGAAGAAATATCTTATTAATTAACAGTTGATTAGGGGAATGGATTGATATATCTCACTGATTACTTTATTATTCGAGTATATATAATCTTTCAATTCAGACGCATGATATCAGATTACAGAATGTCGGTCACCATGGCGCCACCATCTAATTTTCTTCGAAGCTACCGCCCTGCTCATAAATAGCTATATAGACGACTTCTTTGTCGATGATTCTTTCTGAGCGGTGAGATTTCACAGGGAAACGAATAATATTATCATACATCTACATTTCTATATATTATAGGTTTCGTTAAATCGTCCTTTCCTTTCGAATATCTAAATTCGGACTGGAAATGCGCATACTGCTTCTAAATCTACATTAAGGCCAATGAATGTTTAAGTTGAACAACCCGCTCAGTCGGATATGAAGAAGACATTCGTTAAGTTTCAGAGATCAGGCTCTTGCCACATGAAAGTTGGATGATTCGTCCGTCAAGATGAAGCTATACAAAGCGATTGTATACCGGTCCATGACAGTTTTTCTTATATATATGCAAAACACTCTCTAAAACAAGCATTCATGCCAAGCGATTATCACCAGATATCATGTTGCCTACTTTTCTTGTGGTGCGTAACGAATTTCCACCTCACCGATGTGCAGCTGCGTATTAAATCGTATCGATTCGGTCAAACGAATTATTGATCAGGCTTGTCTACTCGGTACCCCATGATGTTATTAGAATATATCGAACTCAATATAAAAGGACTTTCAGCAAACAAAATTAGAAATACATTATCAGGGTAGTGTTTACCAGTCTCGTATAATATATGGCATGCTATACCTATAATTGTTCTCATTTTGATTACAGATATTGTTTTAGTAGAAATGTTGGAGTACACAATGTCTGTGTGACACTGATAAGAGGGGTCATACGCAGGGCGTGTGTTGGACGGCGTGTTCGCACGACCAGAGCTCCTCGCGGTGCGATGGAGTGACAAAGTACATCCATCCATCCATAAAGAAAACCCAATATTTGAAACCGTGGTTGCTGGTATACAAGTCGATAAATAAGCCATTCAGCCAATGAGCTATTTTCGACCATCCGTTCCAAGACAGACTTAACTTTATATTCAAGTTGAAAACACTGGAATTTATATATATGTGTAAATGGAACAGAACGATTACCCATTGCACCTAACTATTTGTAGGATAGCCGTGGTGTGTCTTGGATATTCCGAATTGATAAACAAGACGTTTGTTCAACGAAGCCGTCAACGCTACTACTGTATGTAACTTGCGAGCCAGAAGCGATAGAGGACAATAAAAGATCCCTTGAACCCCTCATTGCTTTTGACCATGTTTACCGTTATTGGAACTTATCCAGCTAATTATGTTACAGGCATTGAACTACGTCCGTATAGTCAGTTTTATGCTGGATATATAACTGCAGTGCTCTGGGGTCAATCTAGTTGGTCAGTGAAGTGGACCCTCTGTAATCGATGGAGGCAGAATGAGATTACAACCTCCTTAATCTCCGACTTTTCTCGTGGCGCGTAACGTGGATTCCCATCTCATCGGTATGCAGCTCCGTATTAAATCGTATCGGGCAGATGAGACGGAATACTGAGCAGGAATTTCGACGGGGAATTCCGTGTTATTAAAATATATGGAACTCGTTTCAGGCGAATTTGATCCATATATCCACCCCAGTATTATTCAGACTGGTTCACCAACATTCGCACAAGTCCGGAGAAGGGCAGGAAGATCCATAATTGCCCCCTGACGTTCGAAGGGCTAGAAGGGGACTATAGTATTGGTCCGTCCGTCCATCTTTGCTTCTGACTTCGTTTCCAGACAATATCTTTTGAAAAACTGAATGGATTCTTTTCAAATTTGGATGTTGGTACATCACCTCAAGATCTCGCTTGGTATTGTTTTTCACGCCCATCCGCTTAAAGGTGGCACCACCTGGGGCCAAGTTAAGCTTTTGTTTCTGGACAATAACATTTGCAAACATGAACGGATTCTTTCCAAATTTGGTATGTGGGTACATCGCGTCAAGATCTCACATGTGATTGTTTTTCACGCCGATCCGCATATACATGTAGGTTGCGCCACCAGGGGGCCAAGTTAAAATTTTGTTTCCGTACAATAATTTTTCAAAACTTGAACGGATACTTTCCTAATTTGTTATGTGGGTACCTTGCTTCAAGATCTCGCTTGGGATTGTTTTTCATGCCGAACCACCTGTAGGTGACGCCACCTGTGGGCGAAGTTAAAATTTCGTTTCCTCACAATAACTTCTGGAAACCTGACCGGATTAGGACAAATTCGGTAATTGTGGGTAGCTTGCCACTGGATCTCACTTGGGATTCCTCTCCATGCCGGGTACTGAACGTTACGTTTCCAAGCCAAATAAATTGTTTCAAGGTCGGAGGACTTCAGCCGCTCGGGGTTTTCATTACCTTTCATAAGATGCTGATCCTCCTATTGATCGTTGGATGCTTTTACTCATCTCTCAAATCTCTCAAACTCTCCACCATTCCAAGTATAAATGGGATCAGAAATCGACAAATGTCAATGGTGATAAGAAGAATGGTGTAATCTGATTGTGATGGTCAATTTATAATTAAAGATGCCTCGGCTTAATTTGGTTGCAGCGTCATCTGTCTCCACTGATCATGTAGGTATAAAATACAAATTGAATGGAAAATAATGTATTTTCAGTGATGAGCTGTGGTTTATGTGTGAGGTGTCGAAAATGGAGCCCTGGCATATACAAAGCATTCGTGCTATGTATGGAGACCCTATATTTCGTTACACCGACACTGAAAGCATCTCCTACCTCACGAAACGCTTGTTTCGAGAGCATGCGACCAGACCAACGCTTTTTATTGAAGCTATGGTATTCCTGTCATGGAATCCTGATTGTGTGGAAGAGTTCAAACATGACGATTGTGACTGATATTTCGAACTATTTATTATTAAGAATCTCTACCAAAATGTATATTACCTTTTTTCAATATTCCAAATTTTGCTTTCAAAACGAATATTACTGACTGCTCATCAAAGCTTACCAATAGAAACTGGACCAAAGAATATGCACATTATGTGATTCAAATGATATTGGTGATAACTATTATTTATTGTTGGTGTGTAGAAGCTTAATACAGTAAGATGCTAGCTCTGTATTTACCCAATGTCTTGATACAAAAAAATCTTCTCGAGCAATTGTCACGGTGGGTGGTGGGATGGCCTCAGAGATGATAATACATCAGATTTTATGTATTACAACACTTAATTCTTCTGTTGATATTTAATTATTTTTGTTTTGCAATGGACACTTGTCCGCCGAGTCGAAAGTTTGCCATCCATCTCCAAACCTTATACTATGCAGGTAAGCAGCTCTTGGAGTAAATGGAGTATCTAATCTCCGATTTTGGTTTGCAATATATTCTCCATAAGAATTCATATTGTATCTCAAATACAGTATTTCTTTGGACCTACCTGAATCCTTGATTCCTTAATAGTGGCGACTTTGCTGCGTTAATCTAAGAAATTTGAATACCGTTTCATTGGTGTTTGTATGAACCGGAAATTACTATCGCCTATGTATTTGTGAGTGTTTTGTTTCTGTCATCCGAGTTGGATGGGTTCGTCCATGTCTGTCATATTGGCCCGATATGTGTATTTCCTGTAACAGTCGAAAGCTCTAGCGAGAAGTGTCAAATCTAATTACCCTAAGTCAGTATGTCAGACCAAATCGATCGGAGACCCGACACCGAGGAGATATATTATCTCTCCCAGAGAACTCCGCGCACGGACAGCTTTCTTGGTCCTGTGAGGCGTCTTCTACAATATACTTGTCAAATGTATCACATTATCGTAATGGCCGACATGTACAAGCAATCGGATAATGCATCTATTGGATAAACCATGTCGTCAAATTCAAGATACAATTTGCAGAAAGAAAATCGCTTTAGCGAATTACAAATAATACGAACGGCATTCTTTACCTGCGGTTTTGGTTTGGTTTGGTTTGACTTGGGCACTCCGTCGTGATAAAATGCGCACTGATCATACAGCGTATGTCGTGCACCCCTCCCGCCCCCCCCCCCCTCCGACCCTTCCCCCCAACACCACCATACACATGTTTCCTCGCACCAATGTAACATAGCCATTGGTAATAAATATATACATTTGATACATCCTTACATCTGTATAGGCCCCTATGTATCATCTCACATTGACCAAGTCTTTCCTCTGTTTCCCTCGATCATTTATCAATTGTGCTCAGGTATTTCCAAGAATATTCATTTTCCATTCACCTAAGATTCATATTATCATTTCTGCACTGATTCTTAAATACATACGTAAAATCAGAATTTCCCTTATTTGGCCCATTTGTTCATGTATATTGGAGTGGCTTGTGCGATGATGAAAAAAACCCCAGAGAATGGTTATGTAATGCCCCAATAAAATGTTATTATTCAAACGACCGTTGTAAATCAGTTCTCATCACAAAGTCCTCGCAAGTCTCGCGAGAATTATCAACAAGAAGTTGATAAGAAGAAGAACAATTATATTGCATGTGGACCCTGTATCTTGATTTATAGAGAGAAAATATTTGATATGATAAATTGGTTTTCGAAATGTAATAGACGGGACCTGAAAACACCATGAATTGAAATTCGCGCAATGTGAACTGATTTGAGCAAAAAATAATTTCCATGGATTTTTCGTCGAATCCGACTTTCATAGAAATTTTTTAAAAAACTTGATGTGCCAAGTATATCTAGCTTACTGTATGTACCGAGTATATATAGCTTACTTTATGTACCGAGTATATATAGCTTACTTTATGTACCGAGTATATATAGCTTACTTGTATCGTTAGCCAACAAACACTTCACCTTCCTGGTTTAGGAAAAACGTAATCAGTTTGCAAACGAGTGAAATCTATCCAGATCTTTGGCCAGATATATGACTGATTTCACGTGGCCTGATCCTCTTCGTGATTGTGTCGAGCCACCTGGTCCCACTGTTTTTGTATTTGTCCATCGATCTAGCGGTGGAGAATATAGTCCTGTGTACATAAAGTATGAGTCCTTTGACTGTCTTCGATTCTCATGAGATCAGATTATATACCTCTTACTGTCAGACATGAACAGTTGAGAGGTAACAAACTCTGACGCTGGGATAATGGGTTTTTTTCACGTAATATACGCAATCACGTGTCTCGCTTGAAAGCATATTTATGAGATGTTCAATCTCAAGTTCCAAACTTAGATTAACCTAGAATTATTGAAAATGTAAATTCCTTGTTTCACCGGTTAAAGCCTATCACGTGTGCTTCATGATGTTGTGGTACCGCTAAACATATCAATGTTTCAATAGCCAGCGTCAGATCCGACATTGAATATTCAGCCGTCGTCCATAGAAGAATTTCCGAGTCAGTAATCGAAAGGCCTATTTCGTAGGACAGTTAACACCAATTCCAGATATGTATGAAATAGCAAAGTGTATCCAAGGCAGAGCGTCATGCAGGCGTGAGAAATGTTGTACGCTAAACCGAGCTAGAGTTACCTCCATGTTTCGATTGCGAGCCTCAATGCTTTTCGATTGCTCGTTCATATGACTATCATCCCTGATGGGCTTAAATGAGCTTAAATTGATGTGGAGCTGCGAGTGACACATTTCTCTAGCTGACAAATCCTCGTGTCCCACACTACAACATTCAATATTTGAAGAAGATCTATGGTATTTACGAAATCGTTGGATAGATTTCGCTAGGTTTATATGATGCCAAATGGATTTGCCAAATAAAGTCATACTCGACGGCTGAAAAACTTTATTTGATCAAAAGTGCACCTAT
This sequence comes from Hanleya hanleyi, assembly GCA_036873755.1. Lineage (NCBI taxonomy): Eukaryota > Metazoa > Mollusca > Polyplacophora > Lepidopleurida > Hanleyidae > Hanleya > Hanleya hanleyi. The sequence continues at coordinate 157,777 of JAVTVY010051288.1, read as the reverse complement.
CACAAACTGTATTATTTCATCATCTCTTTACTTGAGCGGACACCGCGTCTCCTTAATCCTATCTGGCCTGGGCTTTTTGGGACCTGTCCAGGCCTGGGTGCCGAAATGGCCCCCTAATTATTTTTCTTACCCCTTGAGCTAGGAGGCTAAAACTCACCACAGTATACCCTTAGGTCAAGCTCTACCAGAAAATGTAAAAAAAAAAAATTCAAGATGGCCGCATTGATGACGTCACAATGACCTCATTTTCAAAAACGGCATTTTTTGATCGATTTTTCGGTCAGATTTTCCGAACCTTTTATTGACGCAAAAACTGCATGATAAATTACTAAATATTAATGTGATGTGAATAGTTTTTGCCCACTTTTCATTGCGGAAAGGCAGAAATTTTGAAGAAATATGACTAAAACATCACCTTTCTGGTACCCCATGTGGCCACCATCTTGAATTTACCCATGATCCTCTGCTCGGGGGTTATGTAGGCTCAAAATGATCCCAATATGATAAACTATAAAGTAGCGAAGTTTCAGCTCTCCATTTTTCGTCGTTCCGAAGATAGCGCAGAAAGTTTGGTGGGGGGAGGGGGCATTTTGGCCCCCCAGGCCTGGTAGGGAAAAGTGATGTGTTCGTCATTTTTCTTCAAAATTTCTGCTCCACGAAGAAAAGCGGATAACAACTATTTTATTTCTCATCAGATTAATATTTACTAATTGATCATGCAGTTTTTTTGCTGAGAAATTACATAAATAAAAAAATCGAAAAATCTGACCCAATAATCAACCTAAAAATGCCTTTATTGGAAATGACGTCACTGTGACGTTATCAACTGAAAGCGGACATTTTATTACATATCCTGGTAGAGCTTGACCAGTGGGTATAGTGATATAAGCTTCAGTATCCTAGCTCAAGGGATAAGAGAAATAATAAGGGGGAGGGGGGGCCGGAATATTACACAGGGGCTCGTTACCGTTGTTAATTGGTTAATTAGGTTGATTACAGGGGGGGGGGGGGCCGAGGTAGGGAATAAATGGGGCCACTCGACTCCACCTCCCTGTAATCAACCTAATTAACCAATTAATAACGGTAACGAGGCCCTGTGAAATATTACACCCTGACTGATTAACCGGAACTGGTGTTGTCTCCGCTCCAATTTTCGCGTGCTTTGTCGGAAATACAATTAAAATCGCCGATCTGAAGCTTGATGGGTTTCCAGCTTCGAAACAATCGGTTGCAGGACCAATTAACGGACATTCCGGTTATAATTCTATTTCAAGAGCTACCGGTACCCCCTGATGCCAGAGGGTTAGAGTAGTTGACGAAAACAAAGTTTCAGTTCAATTAATCTTTTTATGTTTGGCCATATATAATGTATGTAAAATTTTTGTATCTTCAATTCTTCTTGAACCTCTTTTAGTTTGAATAATAATGCATTGAATATCTGGACAACAGTTCACTGAAATATGGATTATTCGTCGTTCCTGAGCGCGTCGTTTTATTTTCAGAGCTTTGGCAAAGTCGAGCACAATCTCAGCAAACTGAATATTCCCCCTGATTTACCATCTTTGTTTATCTAGATTGAGTCGAAGATCGCATTTTTTGACATTATTTAACAAAATTATTCTTGTCATGCTTACATGAATGAGTAATTTTGCCTCGCTATCAGACCGGCAGTCAGACACGTTAACGCAGAAATTTATCTCACCACATACATGTCTGTATTATATGAAGAAGTAAAACTGATCATCTGGATACGTAAGTTGCATTTAGACATTGCGTGTCTGTATGTTTTGCCATCATTGCCCTCATGTAATCAGAAATGATATCATTTCATTCCGATGTTGCCACACATCAATAGGCCCAAGATAACTCTCTACGATGCTGTATATCCGACACTCGTCGCCCGAGAGGCCACTGAGTGTATGCGATACAAAGCTCCCATACACAGATATCAGTGTAATACTATCGCCACGAATGGAAGAAGTGATGTCTTATTAGATAACATTAGAGTAAGGGAACGCATTACCTTACCATTCAAGTATATTTAGTCTTCTAATTCAGACGAATGATACCAGATTACAGAATGTCAGACACCACCATTTTTTAAGCTACCGCCCTGCTCAAAGATAGCTACAAAGCCTTCCTTTATCGCTGATTCTATCTGCGCTGTGGGATTTCACAGCGAAACGAGTAACGTTACCAGGCATCAACATTTGTATATATTATACGTTTCATTTAGACATTCTTTTCATTGGAAAGTCTAGATTTGAACTGGAAACCCCCATAATGCTTCTAAATCTTAGTCAGACAAAATAAGGCCCCGTGGGGCTTCCGGGTATTGACCTGGGATGTCATTGCGCACACCGTAGGTCATGGTAAGAATATGCCTCAGCTCATCAGAAAGCTTGTCGTAAGAGGCGACTAACTGAGGCACCCGTGGGGTTCCCGGGTGTGAAAATTAATAGGACCCCACCCGTGCGGTTCCCGGGTGTGAAAAGGAATAGGACCCAACGTCGTGTTATGACTGAAATATAGTTGAAAGCGACATTAAATCATATTCACTCACTCACTCAGACTATATAAGTTCAGTGAAAGCGTACGTTAGTTGAACATCAATCCTACAAGCAAGCTGATATGTCGCACGCAAGTTGGATGATTTGTTAGTCTAGCTGAAGCTATACAATGCGATTCATCACAATCACTGTGGAGAAATCTATGAAATGGTTAGGCGAGGCACTTTCTGAGAGATGCATATATAAGTCGTGCCAAACCGTACCATTTGATAAATTTGCTCAGTATCTTGCACGTTTTCGACTAGCATATTAGATTCGCTATCAATTGATCTGGTTATTTAAACTTGCAAGTTAACAGAGACATACTTGCGGATTATTTGTTCTTCATATCATATTGCAACATGACAATGCCCAGCATATATGACCGAAATGCTATAACGCTATAACTGTTTCAGTATCATCAGATTCGGTCGCGATTTGTATATTAATAATGGTATGGATAGTAGAATCATAATCACTGTTAATTCTTGCAACCAAGAACGAAGCCCACAAACAGCGGATATTTTTCTCATTGTCAGAGTTTGTAACCTTCTAATTTGCCGGTCTAATACTGTCGATAAACCGCTAACCTGTCGATAAATCTGACAGTAGATTTACCATCGGATGCCATGAGAATGCCAGGGGTTGAAGGGGGGGGGGGTGGTGATACTATAGATGAATATTCATGCTATTTGTATAGTGATGATCCCTAACCACAGACCCAACATTAACTTATTTTGCGGCCCATCTAGCGATGACGCGTAGTAGCTCAATAGAATGACCATCCGATGAATACTGCGCATCCATCTGGTGTAATCCTGCACCATCAACAAAACATGAATGGGAAAGAATCTCACTCGGAATCTATTTCAAATCAGTAGATGTGAAGTCGACATACTTCGTCAATTTAAACTATGATAATTGCTTATTTAATCAGGATTTGCATGATGAGATTATCATGCTGTCTTGCTCACAGGATACGCATGTTATGACATGAAGTTAAAATGAGTTTGGTCGAGTTGAGAACCAATCCACAGAGCAAAATGTCCCCACGTAGTGCTGTTTATATCAGCCTCTACTGACGTCGAAACTCTACAGCTCCTTCTCACGCAACTTAGTTTGTATGATTTTTGGATAAATACAAGGAAATTAAAATTATAGATAATTATTCATCACTTTTCATAAAGGCAATTCTAATTTTGTTTATTTTGAAATTATTTCCCGTGACCAGGCAATCTATTCCGGTGAGTTGGTTGCGTAAGAAGACTGTCCTGTCATATCTTGTCACAGGTACGGTAGCTGTAAAGGTATTTCATGGGAGAAAGTCACCGAACGGCCGTGAGATAGGAAGGAGGTCACATCCAGTTAGGTTTTTGGGCTTGTTTTATTCAGATTGAGATGAAAACAATATCTAGAATTTCACTGGACATAAGAGAGCACTTGATATATTCCAGATTTCACTATTCTGTAAATAATTCTTAATGGGAACTGTTCGCTTATTTTTGGCATAATGTCTTTTAAACAAGTGAAACCGTTGTTGTAAAACGATATCTTCAGAATATGGTAGAATCTAACTGTATAAAATCATGCGTTCTTCGTGGGAAATGTTTCCAGCAATTAGACCACTTAATTTATTCTGAATAGGATATCTTGCTGGTGTCAACGTATGTTATATGACACGGCATTGTGTTAGATGTGTGTGACACTTGATATCAAAATCAGTCCAGACAGAATTGGAAAAGGAAATAGAATAATGGATAACATGGAACACAGAAGGAGTGGACTGAGATCCCCATGATACACTGTGTTGAACGGGCATTGAACTACCTTCCTATATTGTTAGTCAATATATGTCTCATTTGGTACCGGAATGACCAGTGGTCGATTGAGTAGGTCACTCAGTAATCGGCAGAGGCGGAATGAGATTACTTCACTCTCATCTCCGCCAATGTTGCGGTCTCTGTTTTGAAGCGTGTATCACCACGTGAGCTTGATTCACATGCTAGTGATGATATTCAACTGTGTGTTATTACTGTTCTTTCTCGAACGTGGACTTTCAACAGTAGCCGTTGTTTTAGACAAATGGCCAAACATTTATTCCCACCCAAATCATGTTCATTTCCATTGAATTCTTGCGCGGAGATGATCGAAAATGAAATACTTATACTGCATGCACCTCGACATTAAATTTACTACAATATAAGTGTACGGTGGTTGTCTTTCGAGCCACAATCAAATGGCACAAAAGCAATTCCACAGGCTGCAATAAAATGGAAACAACATTTATATGTGTTGTCCCCACTTGCTCCTGTCACTATCACTCCCCCGACGGTCACGCGCACCCAGAATTCTGTTTCAACACTCCTACATTCGATTCAAATTGTTCAACGGGTCTTCAATTCTTCAGAGTGATTAAAATAAGGCATTTCTCGGTTAAAACCTCCCAGGCAAATTTAATATCATATTACTCAGAATAGATCGAGTACGATCGTTACTGAAGGAAAATTTGGCGCACGAGGAATTTACAGTTCGACGAGGGATATGTTACAATAATCTGATATTATCTTTATCAGGATCTGCTGTGAAAATTCAATATGTGTGGGTTTTTGTTGTTGTTGTTTTTTTAATGTTGTTATTTTACAAGGACGAATTCTTTCAGACATCTCCTGTTACTCAACGGCTATGGAGGGTCACATAGATTACTAACTTTGAGAATACGCGTTACTCCATAAGACTGTGACATAAACACAACAATCATATCTCCCCAATTGGGCATTAGCGTGTGCATGTCACATGAAATGTAGCGAAAATTAGCGTGCTGTTGTATATAGTCTGCGGCTGACCGTATCTTATTGTTTGTGTATACCATTTTTTTTAATGATCACTTCACCACGCGATACATTGCAATGTATTACTGAATTGGGCCTTCCTTGTCTGGTTTATCACAGTGGGCATACAATTATTACTAAGCCTGAACGCAATGAAAAATCACAAGAAATTCTGACTCAATCCTGGCAATGCAAATTATACAACTCACCTATTGCGAATATTTCAAGTTATACATGCAGCACAAGTGTCTCCAACATTCAATATTCAGCCATCGTCCATTAAAGAATTTCCGCGTGCATAATCCAAAGATCTAATTCATATAACAGCATTTGCACCAAAATTCAGAAAACAATCGCAGTGTACATAAATAGGTTCTTGCAAGAGAGAAGAAGTCAACATTTTGTCAAAAATGTGGGCAAGACAGCAAGATGTTCCGAGAATATCAAATCCGTATCGCTGATCAGTATTCTTAATCCATATATAGTCGTTCTCTAGAGGATGATGTATCTCAGTCACGCTCTGAATGTATTTCTTCATATGAACACCATGAGGATCTTGAAGAGGCCCGAAGCCTCGGGTTAAGCGGAATTCTGCACAGGATGACTGCATGATTGTTGTGTTTTACTAAACATAATCTGATGAAGACAAAATACTTTCCATAGTTAGCTACCTACAGCTTCCGCTGTATTTTTTATAGAAATACATTGTAATTGACAAGAGCAGAGCACTGCTTAACACTCACAGGGCCTCTGTCGTGTCAGATTGAACATTCGTCCACGTGTCTAAAAGTCAACGGCTAAGGTTGAAATCGACGCTCGACTATAAGAACCATAATAACTTGTGCCGGTTCGAATAAATGAATTAATACATCAAGAGATTTGTTTCTAATTATTAGAAATGTCGAAAATATATATGTCACACCCAATAGATCCCTGGTTAAACTCTAATGATGTTTATGTGATCTCAGTCATTCTGTACATCTGACTTAAATCATCAGTTTCACCGGATTTGGTACAGAGCCTCTGTACATTATACTCCAATTGAGATATTCAATAGTATTATTGATATTAAAGAGGATTGTACAAAGTGCTATGACAGATATTTCACATCCCTTGCCAATACCAGTCTCCATCTGCCCTACAGCTGAGTATCGGAAAAATATTCAGACTATGAGAGAATCTAGAAAGAGAACACTTGAAATAGGCCACCAATCAACCATTCACTCTGGATAAGAATGGACCCAACAAAATGCAGTCCCTATAGTATGGAGGCTAAGAATATTCGGTAAACAAATGTGTCTTCTAACTCATCTAGGACAATTTTATCTACATTCTTAACCAAGGACGGATACTTAAATCTTTAAAGAAATGGATATGGGGAGGAACTTTAAATTGTCAACAGGACGTTCTTAGCCAGGACACCGGGATCTTTACGACCCGACTCACAGTTCGCACACCTGAGATTAGCTAGCAATATTTTCGATGCAGCTACCCATCATTCCATGGATGGCGGTTTTTACAGTCTCGCACGCGTCATATTTCACGGTGAAGTTGTCTGATTTGGGCCTTGAACACCATTACTACTTCCTGACCAATAGTTAACCCATTCTCCTCAATCCTTTGATGTTGTTGATGAATGGACGGAATAGATTAATTCAATCTGACACTCCACTGTGGTACAAACATGATTGGACATTTTGAGCCTACCACAAAACCAGCTCTGATTAGGTGTTGATGAAGTGCTATACCATCTGTATTCATTGAATCACCAAAAAATGTCATGTAACGTGTACATCCTAGAATCGCGTTCTAGTCGAATAGATCTTGCGTGGATCTAGCGGTCGGCATGGTGTTAGCAATATCAAAAGAGACTTCTCCTCGATCCAAAATGAAAGAATTGTTCAGTTATTTTGTTTTTTAAATGTAATATACATTTTTTGATATCAGAGTATTTATTACAGAAGAAATATATGGACTAGAAACCGAGGACTAGAAACTTCCAATGGCGAACCAAAATGCTCAAATGTGCGACACGCGAAACAAAATTATGCAGAAACAAGATAAGAAGCAGGCTATGGAATTAGGCTAGTGATTGAGTAGTGGATACTTCAGCTGTCTGGAGAATTTGGTGTATTTTGTCGAAAAGTAGGTCACATTTGGATGTTGCTGAAAATGTTCCTGAGACAGATAGAATAAGTTTGATGTACATGTATGACATGAATATGTTCTGTGTTTTGAGCAGTATCAGTAGACAAGCCTTCAAGACATTATAGTATTACCGCCCTATAGCAAGTCCGCACTACTCAGTATTTCTATTGCATGCATACCAGTAAGTCCGCGTATTTTGCTGATGAAAACACTGATGCATAGTGGTCAGCGCTCAGTCTGCTTAACATTACGGCAAAATCTAAATACGCATAAATGTAACAGGATAACAAAGCTTTCGATTCAATTTGAGTTCCCAGGAATGCATAGCTTAATGCTAACAGTATCCGGGTCTTTCACCATGTTCACTGCCCAAACCAAATGGCAGACAACGATAATAGCATATGCCTCATCATGAATATTTTTTAATGAAATAATGTGTAGGTATCACTGGAACCACTCACAGTGCATGATTGAAGGTTCAGCTACCGGAACTCAACATTTTGTCTTCAATTGAGCTGTCCATCATTCCATCAACGCTGGAGTTTACCTTCTCGTGCGAGTTCATACATCACGGCATATTGATCTGATTTACTCCTGAAACACCATTAAGTCTTCCGAACCAAAAGTTAACCCATTCTTTGTAATCTTTTGATAATGCGGCTGGTTAAACGAAATAGGTGTATTCAACATACAAACATGCAGCCGACCCCACAATCCTAGTCTCTGATTAGATTTTGATGGTGTCGACTGTCACATTTATTCATCGAATCATCACGAAATGCCGTTGCCACTCGGCATAAAGTTTTCGCGCCCGCGATCCAAATTGAGCTTCTCCATTATTATAGAAAACAACATTATTACAACAATGTGATACATATATTAGTACGAATTTTAGTAACGCGACGGTTTTTATAACAATCCACCAGACGGGATACAAATTTCAAATAAAATGAGTAACGTGACTGCTTTCAGTAACAGAGTGCTACTGAAACAGTAACAACGATCTGGAAGTGATTCTGTTAGTTATATCTTTTGTTGAAATTTACCATTAATTTTGCTCTCACATGATGGATATCGACACTAAAATAAGACAATCAAACGATTCTAGAAACATTCATTCTTACGTAAAATATAATCGCTGAAATTGTAATATTGATGGGTAATCACCAAAAACATGACGCAAACGTTACATATTCAGCCATTGAAAATTTATTTTAGAATTTAAAAAGTCATGATAGCTAATCCAACAGCAAGTGATTAAACACCAACAGTGATATAGACACCATTGCTATTGATTTCAGTAACGAAACATTCAGAGTATGCATTCTGTTACTCAATATGATAACGTTATTGAAATTGCTACTTTATGGAGAAGATTAAGATATCAGAGTATTCAGCACAGATTAACTAAGAATCGGGGCCTTTAATTTTCGAATCATCAGTATCATGCATGGTTATGCGCGAAACAAATAAACCTGTTATGAAATGACATATATCTCAAATCCTGTTAAATACTTCTCTTTATCAAGAGCAACGTGGATTATTGAATTCATACCATTGGAAACAATTTGTCTAAGGCTTCACAAATTTGTATACTGCTACATCTAGATTAATATGAACCGCAAGTTATCACCTTTCATGTAGGTGAGGGTATTTTATTTCTGTCATACACGCTGGATTGGTTTGCCCATGTTCGCCATATTTGCTCAATGTGTTTGTTTCTCGCATCGGTGCAAAGCTCTGGCGAGCAGTATCAAATCAAGTTTCCCTCAACTCAGTATTTTAGGCCAATCGAGAACCGCATACCGAGGAAATATTACCTCAAACCCACTAAATTCTCACCACAAACAAATGGTCCTAGAATACACCCTTCACGTTATCATTGGTAAAAGTATCGCTTTATTTTACATGTATAATGCTGATAAGTATTAATCATAACCGGATATTGCATGCATGGGTAGAGTGTGCTGATTTTCAGCCCCCTAGCTCAAGGGATAAGAAAAATAATTAGCTGGGGGCGAAATAGCCCCCCCCCCTCCTCCCCCAACCTGGACAGATCCCAAAACGCCCAGACCTGATAGGGTTAAGCTGGATGGGAAACAATATTGTCGTGGACTAGTTCGTTTTGGCATATGGAATATAGTATTTGCATTATTACACCCTGACTGATTAACCGGAACTGGCGTTGTCTCCTCTCCAATTTTCGCGTGCTTTGTCGGAAATATAATTAAAATCGCCCATCTGGAGCTTGGTGGATTTCCAGCTACGAAATCATCGGTTGCAGGACCGACCAACAGACATTCCGGTTATAAGTCTATTTCAAGAGCTACCGGTACCCTCTGACGAAAACTATGTTTCAGTTCAATTAATCCTGACATTTAGGTTTGGCTATATATACTCTGTGTTACATTTTTGTATCTTCAATTAGTCTTGAACCTCTTTTCAGTTTGAATAATATTGCCTTGAATATCTGGACAAAAGTTCACTGAAAATATGGATTATTCGTCGTTCCTGAGTGCGTCGGGATTTTTTCGGTTTTGGGGGTTTTTTTCGGCGCTTTGCCAAAGTCGAAAACAATCAGTATAATACCACCGAATATTCCCCTGATTCACCTTCTTGGTTAAACAAAATTATTCTTGTCTTGCTTACATGTATGCGTAATTCTGCCTCGCTATAATGCCGAATGACGGACTAGACGCGTGTATGTCAGACACGTTAACACAGAAATGTATCTCACAACATACATGTCTGTACAATATGAACAAGTAAAACTGGTCATCTGGATACGTAAGTTGTATTTAGACATTGCGTGTCTGTATGTTTTGCCATCATTGCCCTCACGTAAACAAAAATGGTATCGTTCCATTCCGATGTTGCCACACATCAATAGGCCCAAGATAACTCTCTGCGATGCTGTATATCCGCTGTACGCCCGAGAGCCCATTGAGTGTATGCAATACAAAGCTCCCATACACAGATATCAGTGTAATACTATCGCCACGAATGGAAGAAGTGATGTCTTATTAGATAACATTAGAGTAAGGGAACGCATTACCTTACCATTCAAGTATATTTAGTCTTCCAATTCTGACGAATGATACCAGATTACAGAATGTCAAACACCACCATTTTTTAAGCTACCGCCCTGCTCAAAGATAGCTACAAAAACTGCTCCTTTGTCGCTGATTCTATCTGCGCTGTGGGATTTCACAGACACGAGTAAAGTTATCAGGCATCTACATTTGTATATATTATACATTTAGACATCCTTTGCATTTGAAACTGGGAAACCCCATAATGCTTCTAAATGTTAGTCAGACTACAATAAGTTCAGTGAAAGCGTAATCAATGCTACGAGCAAATTTTCCTGTCTGCTCAGCCGGTTTTGACATCCGGTAGGGTTCGGTGATCGAGCTCTGATATATCGCACGCAAGTTGGGTGATTTGTCAGTCTAGCTGAAGCTATAAAATGCGATTCTGTGCAGGTTCATCACAATCAATGTCGAGAAATCTATGAAATGGTTAGGAATATATATGCGAGGCACTCTCTGAGAGACGCATTTACAAGTCGTGCCAAACCGTACCATTTGATAAACTTGCTCAGTATCTTTCACGTTTTCGACTAGCATATAAGATTAGTTGATCTGATTAATTAAACTTGCAAGTTAACAGAGACATACTTATGAATTATTTGTTCTTTATATCATATTGCAACATGACAATGCCCAGCATATATGACCGAAATGCAATAACGCTATAACTGTTTCAATGTCATCAGATTCGGTCACGATTTGTATATCAAAAATGATATGGACAGTAGAATCATAATCGCTGTTAATTCTTGCAACCAAGAACGAAGTCCCAAAACAGTGGGTATTCTCCCATTGTCAGAGTTTGCAACCTTCTAATTTGCCGGTCTAACACTGTCGATAAACCGCTAATTAACCTGTCGGTAAATCTGACAGTAGGAGATTTACCATCGGATGCCATGAGAATGCCAGGGTTAGGGACCCAACATTTTCGAACTTATTTTGCGGCCCATCTGACGATGATGCGTAGTAGCTCAATAGAATGACCATCCGATGAGTACTGCGCATCCATCTGGTGTAATCCTGCACCATCAACAAAATATGAATGCGAAAGATTCTCACTCGGAAATCTGTTTCAAATCAGTAGATGTATCGCTTGTAATGGTGTCTCGAGGTACTATAAGGATCTAACGGAGAGGAACTTCACCTCCACTGAAGTCGACACACTTCGTCAATTCAAACTATGACGATTGCTTATTTAATAAAGATCTCCATAATGAGAATATCATGCTGTCTTGTTCACTGGATACGCATGTTACGACATGAAGTTAAAATGGGTTTGGTCGAGTTGAGAACCAATCCACAGAGCAAAATGTCCCCAAGTAGTGCTGTTTATATCAGCCTGTATACCGACGTCGAAACTATGTAGCTCCTTCTCACGCAACTTAGTTTGGGTTATTTTTGGATAAATACAAGCAAATTTAAGTTATAGGCTTTTCATAAAGGCAATTCTAATTTTGTTTATTTGAGAATATTTCCCTTGATTAGGCCATCTATATCGGTGAGTTGGTTGCGTAAGAAGACTGCCCTGTCATATCTTGTCACAGGTACGGTAGCTGTAAAACTATTTCATGAGAGAAAGTCATCGAACGGCCGTGCGATAGGAAGGTCAGATCCAGTTATCGGTTTATGGGTTTGTTTTAATCAGATTGAGATGACAACAACATCTAGAATTTCACTGGACATAAGAGAGCACTTTATATATTCCAGATTTCACTATCTTGTAAATATATTCTTAATGGAAACTGCTAGCTTATCTTTGGCATAATGTCTTTTAAAAAAAGTGAAACCGTTGTTGTAAAACGATATCTTCAAAATATGGTAGAACCTAACTGTATAAAATCATGCGTCCTTCGTGGGAAACGTTTCCAGCAATAAGACCACTTATTCTGAAAACGATATCTTGCTGGTGTCAACGTATGTTAACTTGACATGACACGGCATTGTGTTAGGTGTGTGTGGGTTGTTTTTGGACATAAAAGAGCACTTGATATCAAAATCAGTCCAGACAGAATTGGAAAAGGAAATAGAATAATGGATAACACGGAATACAGAAGGAGTGGACTGAGATCCCCATGATACACTGTGTTGAACGGGCATTGAACTACCTTCCTATATTGTTAGTTAATATATGTATCATTTGGTACTGGACTAACCAGTGGTCGATTGAGTAGGTCACTCAATAATCGGCAGAGGCGGAATGAGATTACTTCACTCTCATCTCCGCCAATGTTGCGGTCTCTGTTTTGAAGCGTGTATCACCACGTGAGCTTGATTCACATGCTAGTGATGATATTCAACTGCGTGTTATTACTGTTCTTTTCGAGCGTGGACTTTCAACAGCAGCCGTTGTTTTAGACAAATGGCCAAACATTTATTTCCAACCAAGTCATGTTTAGTTCCATTGAATTTCTCCGTGGAGATGGCAGAAAATGAAACACTTATACTGTATGTACCACGACTTTAAATTTACTACAATATAAATGTACGGTTGTTGTCTTCGAGCGACAATCAAATGGCACAAAAGCAATTCCACAGGCTGCAATAAAATGAAAACAACATTTATTTGTGTTGTCCCCACTTGCCCCTATCACTCCCACCCCCCACGGTCACGCGCACCCAGAATTCTGTTTCAACACTCCTGCATTCGATTCAAATTGTTCAATGGGTCGTCAATTCTTCAGTCTGATTAAAATAAGGCATTTCCCGGTTAAAACCTCCCCGGCAAATTTAATAAGATTTTAATCAGAATAGATCGAGTACGATCTTTACTGAAGGAAATTTTGGCGCCTTTGGAGGAATTTACAGTTCGACGAGGGATATGTTACAATAATCCGATATTATCTATATTAGGATCTGCTGTGAAAATTCGATATGTGTGTTTTTCTTAAATGTTGTTATTTTACAAAGACGAATTCTTTCAGACAACACCTGTTATCCAACGGCTATGGAGGGACACATAGATCACTAACTTTGAGAATACGCGTTACTCCACAACACTGTGGCATAAACACAACAATCATACATCCCTAATTGGGCATTAGCGTATGCATGTCACATAAAATGCGGCGAAAATTAGCGTGCTGTTGTATATAGTCTGCGGTTGACTGTAAATTATTGTTTATACCATTTCTTTTTTGAATGATCACTTAACCACGAGATACATTGCAATGTATTGCTGAATTGGGCCTTCCTTGTCTGGTTTATCACAGTGGACTTACAATTATTACTAACCCTGAACGCAATGTAAAATCACAAGAAATGCTGACTCAAACCTGGCAATGCAATTAAACTCACTTATTGCGAATGTTTCGAGTTATAAATGCAGTACAATTGTCTAGTGCAACATTCAATATCCAACCGTCGTCCGTTAAAGAATTTCCGCGTCCATAATCCAAGTTACAAGCGTCTGGTCCGTCATTCATAATTCAGCCGTCGTCCATTAAAGAATATCCGCGTCCATAATCCAAAGACCTATTCCATATTCCATATAACAGTATTAGCACCAAATTCAAAAAGACAATCATAGTATACATAAACATAGGCTTGTTTCCTGTAAGAGAGAAGAGGTCAACAGTTTTCAATGATGCCGGCAAGACATCATGATGTTCCAAAAATATCAAATCCGTATCGCTGATCAGTATTCTTAATACATAATATTCGTTGTGAAGTCGTCATCCAAAGAATGATGTATCTCAGTCACGCTTTGATTGTGACTGTTCATATGAGTACCATGAGGATCTTGAAGTACATGGGTTCATACGGCCCCTAGCCCCGAGTTAAGCGGAATTAGACACAAGTTACGAAACGTAACGCCATAGATCTTGCACGCTACGCTCGTATTTTGCTATCAGCATGCGATATGTATCGCCAAATTTGAGAAACTTTGAGTGGAGGCGCTTGGTGGTGGAGCCCTGTTTTATAAGTTTCTGCAAAAATGTTTTGTGACGTTGATTAAAATCGTCACATTTAACACGGGATATAGCAAATGCTACTAGGCGTGATATGTATACGCCATATGCAGATCCCACTGGAATATTACCGTCCAGAAAGGGATAGTTTACGATGTCGAAATTGTAATCATCTCTTTTGTCATACAGTCGACGAGAGAGAAGGCCCGCTTCATTTTTATAGAGATATAGGTCTAAATACGATGTGCCTGTAGGGTTATCTGTAGTTTCCTTCAAATCCAGTGATCTAATTCATGTAACAGCACTGGAACCACATTCAGAAAACAATTATAGTGTACATAAACATAGGTTCCTGTAAGAGAGAAGAAGTCAACTAAACGTTTTTCAATGATGTCGGCAAGACATCATGATGTTCCAAAAATATCAAATCCGTATCGCTGATCAGTATTCTAAATCCATATGATTTCCGTTGTATAGTCGTTCTCTAGAGGATGATGTGTCTCAGTCACGCTCTGAATGTGTTTGTTCATATGAACACCATGAGGATCTTGAAGAGGCCCGAAGCCTCGGGTTAAGCGAAATTCTGCACAGGATGACTGCATGATTGTTGTGTTTTACTAAACATAATCTGATGAAGACAAAATACTTTCCATAGTTAGCTATATTTGTATCTACAGCTTCCGCTGTATTACTTATAGAAATACATTGTAATTGACAAGAGCAGAGCACTGCTTGACATTCACAGAACCTTTGTATCGTCAGATTGAACATTCGTCCACGTGTCTAAAAGTCAACGGCTAAGGTTGAAATCGACGCTCGACTATAAGAACCGTAATAACTTGTGCCGGTTCGAATAAGTGAATTAATATATCAAGAGATTTGTTTCTGATTATTAGAATATATCAAAAATATATATGTCACACCCAATAGATCCCTGTTTAAACTCTAATGATGTTTATGTGATCTCAGTGATTCTGTACATCTGACTTCACACATCAGTTTTCACTGGATTTGGTACAGAGCCTCTGTACATTATACTCCAACTGAGATATTCAATAGTATTATTGATATTAAAGAGGATTGTACAAAGTGCTATGACAGACATTTCAGATCCCTTGCCAATACCAGTCTCCATCTGTCCTACGGCTGAGTATCGGAAAAATATTCAGACTATGAGAGAATCTAGAAAGAGAACACTTGAAATAGGCCACCAATCAACCATTCACTCTGGATAAGAATGGACCCAACAAAATGCAGTCCCTATAGTGTTGAGGCTAAGAATATTCGGTGAACAAATGTGTCTTCTAACTCATCTAGGACAATTTTATCTACATTCTTAACCAAGGACGGATACTTAAATCTTTAAAGAAATGGATATGGGGAGGAACTTTAAATTGTCAACAGGACGTTCTTAGCCAGGACACCGTGATCTTTACGACCCGACTCACAGTTCATACACCTGAGATTAGCTAGCAATATTTTCGATGCAGCTACCCATCATTCCATGGATGGCGGTTTTTACAGTCTCACACGCGTCATATATCACGGTAAAGTTGTCTGATTTGGGCCTTGAACACCATTACTACTTCCGGACCAATAGTTACCCCATTCTCCTCAATCCTTTGTTGTTGTTGATGAATGGACGGAATAGATTAATTCAATCTGACACTCCACTGTGGTACAAACATGATTGGACATTTTGAGCCTACCACAAAACCAGCTCTGATTAGGTGTTGATGAAGTGCTCTACCATCTTTATTCATTGAATCACCAAAAAATGTCATGTAACGTGTACATCCTAGAATCGCGTTCTAGTCGAATAGATCTTGCGTGGAAGAATCGGTCTCGGTCGGCATGGTGTTAGCAATATCAAAAGAGACTTCTCCTCGATCCAAAATGAAAGTATTGTTCAGTTATTTTGTTTTTTAAATGTAATATACATTTTATGATATCAGAGTATTTATTACAGAAGAAATATATGGCCTAGAAACCAAGGACTAGAAACTTCCAATGGCGAAACAAAATGCTCAAATGTGCGAAACGCGAAACAAAATTATGCAGAAACAAGATAAGAAGCAGGCTATGAAATTAGGCTAGTGATTGAGTAGTGGATACTTCAGCTGTCTGGAGAATTTGGTGTATTTTGTCGAAAAGTAGGTCACATTTGGATGTTGCTGAAAATGTTCCTGAGATAGATAGAATTAGTTTGATGTATGACATGAATATGTTCTGTGTTTTAAGCCGTATCAGTAGACAAGCCTCCAAGACATTATAGTATTACCGTCCTATAGCAAGTCCACACTACTCAGTATTTCTATTGCATGCATACCAGTAAGTCCACGTATTTTGCTGATGAAAACACTGATGCATAGTGGTCAGCGCTCAGTCTGCTTAACATTACGGCAAAATCTAAATACGCATAAATGTAACAGGATAACAAAGCTTTCGATTCAATTTGAGTTCCCAGGAATGCATAGCTTAATGCTAACAGTATCCGGGTCTTTCACCATGTTCACTGCCCAAACCAAATGGTAGACAACGATAATAGCATATGCCTCATCATGAATATTTTTTAATGAAATAATTTGTAGGTATCACTGGAACCACTCACAGTGCATGATTGAAGGTTCAGCTACCGGAACTCAACATTTTGTTTTCAATTGAGCTGTCCATTATTCCATCAACGCTGGAGTTTACCTTCTCCTTCGAGTTCATACATCACGGCATATTGATCTGATTTACTCCTGAAACATCATTAAGTCTTCCGGACCAAAAGTTAACCCATTCTTCGTAATCTTTTGATAATGCGGCTGGTTAAACGAAATAAGTGTATTCAACATACAAACATACAGCCAACCCCACAATCCTAGTCTCTGATTAGATGTTGATGGTGTGGACTGTCACATTTATTCATCGAATCATCACGAAAGGCCGCTGTCACTCGGCATAAAGTTTTCGCGCCTGCGATCCAAATTGAGCTTCTCCATTATTACAGAAAACAACATTATTACAACACCGTGATATATATATTAGTACGAATTTAAGTAACGCGGCGGTTTTTATAACAATCCACCAGACAGCATACAAATTTCAAATAAAATCATTAACGTGACTGCTTTCAGTAGCAGAAACAACGATCTGGAAGTGATTCTGTTAGTTATATCTCTTGTTGAAATTTACCATGATGTTTGCTCTCACGTGATGGATATCGACACTAAAATAAGACAATCAAACGATTCTAGAAATATTCATTCTTACGTAAAATATAATCACTGAAATTGTAATATTGATGGGTAGTCACCAAAAACATGACGTAAACGTTACATATTCAGCCATTGAAAATTTATTTTAGAATTTAAAAAATCGTGATAGCTAATCCAACAGCAAGTGATTAAGGATAGCTATCCCGTTAGAGGGTCAAAACTGGTCATTTTGTTTTATTTCTTCATTCAAATTTTCACGATTTTGTCTAACATTTGGTGAAAAAATGAAATCAAAATTCTAGAAGTGCTTCAATATTAGGATAAAAATTTAGTTTCTGAGGCACTGAAAAAATTAAATACATTGCCTTTTAGGTGGTCCGATATATCACGCTATTGTCTATTGTAAGTCATTTAAAGCTGTCTGAGTGCCTATTGTATTGTTAATTCACACTCAGACACCCGCCGTGAAGTAATTAGCAAAGATGTTAACATTTCTCACCTGAACAAGTTTTTAAAGTTTAAATTGGATTTTAAAGCACATTGATGAATAAACTTAGTGCAATAGTTATCAAAAATAAATAGGAATTCGAGTAGGTCCCATAAGACAGATAAAAAATGTATTTGACAATATAATTCAAGCAAAAAATTAGGATTAATTCTTCAGATGTTCAGCTGGACACATTTTGCCCGATTTAAAGCCTTTCATTTTTTTTACAAAATCCGAGATTTAAACGTTTATTTCTCGGAAAGTATCCATGATACGCTTTTGAAAATTGGCATGCTTATTACTTAAGGTAAGGTAATCTAGTAAACGTTATCTCACTTTTTGTAAGTTTGGCTTTGTTTTTTAATTATTCAACTTTAAAGACAAATGATCGTAAAATAGTACGGTTTTTTCAATTTATTTTAGTAAAATTGCTGTGAAAAAAAACCAGGCAAAATTTTTTAAAAATGAGATAAATTTTACTAGTTCAAGTTGTCTCCTATCAAGGTATACCATCAAAGTTGAAACAAAATGAACAGTTTTCATGAAATTTAAATTGAAAAATGGACGCTATTGTTTTCGTTTGAATTAATTTAAATTGGAATAATTGCTACACTATAGCAGTGTCGGTTATACAAATCATATAGGTTGAATCCCTACGATATACGCTTTCATAAAATATATAGTTTATTATGGTTATCTTATATATTTATTGGTACAGAAGACAAATTGTCACGGGGGTGCAAAACCTGCCTCTAAGGGGATAGCTATCCTTAAACACCAACAGTGATATAGACACCATTGCTATTGATTTCAGTAATGAAACATTCAGAGTATGCATTTTGTTACTCAATATGATAACGTTATTGAAATTGCTACTTTATGGAGAAGATTAAGATATCAGAGTATTCAGCACAGATTAACTAAGACTCGGGGTCTTTAATTTTCGAATCATCGGTACCATGGTTATACGCGAAACAAATAAACAACCTGTTATGAAATGACATATATCTCAAATCCTGTTAAATACTTCACTTTATCAAGAGCAACGTGGATTATTGAATTCATACCATTGGAAACAATTTATCTAAGACTTCATCAATTTGTATACCGCTACATCTAGATTAATATGAACCGCAAGTTAGCACCTTTTATGTAGGTGAGGCTATTTTATTTCTGTCATACACGCTGGATTGGTTTGTCCTTGTTCGCCATATTTGCTCAAAATGTTTGTTTCTCGCAACTGCCCAAAGCTCTGGCGAGCGGTATCAAATCAAGTTTCCCTCAACTCAGTATTTTAGGCCAATCGAGAACCGCATACCGAGGAAATATTACCTCACACCCACTAAATTCTCACCACAAACAAATGGTCGTGGAAAGCACCCTTCACGTTAAAACTGCTAAACGTATCACTTTAATTTATATGTATAATGCTGATAAATATTAATCATAGCCGAATATTGCTGGCTGATCCGATTTGGTCCAACCCATGGGTTGTATCAACTCTGCCTTTCAAATTACAGGTGTGTGATAGCAGAAAATAATCATCTTCTTGAAGACAAAACAATTCGTGACAACGCATGTACCATGTAACTAAAATGATCAGCGGTTCACTATATATATTAGAACTGAGGATTTTCTCTATTGCAAATCCAAATTTAATTTATATGTATAATGCTGATAAATAATTTCACTCAACGTTTTAAGATAGTATATATATAAACAAAAATTCATTTCTAGCAAGAGAGAAACGGTGAACAGTTTTCAATGATGCTGATAAGATGCCAAGATGTGCTTATCGTCAAATATGTATCTCTAATCTGTATCGTCAAATATGTATCTCTAATCTGTATCGTCAAATATGTATCTCTAATCTGTATCGTCAAATATGTATCTCTAATCTGTATCCTGTTTTCAGAATCCGAGAGGCTCAAAGGAAATCACAAGATAATAAGATAGCCTTCGTTACTTTTTCGAAGAACATGTTCAATTTGATGTTCTCATAAAGTCTGGCATACATGGTTGGATTTAAAGTTGCAAACTCTATTTACTGGTAGATATTTGAGCAAGTAAATTATTTCAACAATAAGAAACTGCCCAAAATGTATCTCCGAATAAATGATCATCGCCATCGCCATTCAGTCGATAGAGAAAACTACACCCTGAACGTGTGAACAAATCAATCTAGTTTACCCTGTAAATGCTGTACCGTCACGACATTTCCACCGTAGATATACCCAACGACATTAAATACCCAATGTTCCTGCACTTTGGTCATTGCCTTATAAATAGAGTAAGGTAACCCAGAAAGTTCGGTTCTCAATATGCCATAAACGTTCACAAAAATCTGTTATCTTCTGGATCTGTTGGAAGTGTGGAAGGTTGGACGATTCATCAACCGCATACTGAATTATATTGGATAACATCACAATCCTTTCTCTAGTTGACCCACCTCTGCAAACTTCGTCCTTATTGAGGTCTATTAGGTTTATTATGTGTTTTTTTCTCATTGATTCTCTCTTCATAATACGATATAATAATAATGCGGACTTGTTGAGAATATGTATACAGGTATATTGTTTTTGGCGTGCATCATATTGCAGAATAATAGTTTTTTTTGTTTGCCACGCTGCCACTGGGCATTTGTGTCATCAGCTGGTCACGGTTTGACAAATACCCTACAGTGCCCACGTGACCACCTGAGTTTGGGTTTTCATTCATTTATCTCAATATGTACGAAAAATTAATGAACAATATTATGTAATGATAATAATAATAACAATAATAGTAAGAAGAAAGAAAAGAAAACACCTCGCGTACCTGTATACTCTTCCCCGTTTCTCAGTTCACATATATCGACAGTAAAACACATACATATTTTACACATATAATAATTTTCTTTGTGCGAGAAAACAGTATAACAGTTAACGCCCGAAAGGCTTGGTATGCCCGCCACCGTAAGACTAATAGACATGTTCCAAATCAACGGGAACAAATACAAACCAGTATAATAATATACATATTTCTTCGATAAATAAATCTTTTTCAATTTTTCTAACAAGTCCACAATGACTCCATTTACTGTAAAAAAACAAAAAAACGTGTTATTTTTCAAATCTGTGAATTTCATAACATGCATTTAGTTTAACGACTGTAGAACGCCAGAGGACCCCACTTATTTTCAAAGAGTTCTGTTTCTTATTTCTCTTGGCCAAGTAGCATTCAATATCCCTCGTTTTTAACAGGGCTGAGGCGCCATCAAAAAGAGGGTTTAGTATTACTATACTTCCGCACATATATGTATTTTTTAAATAATAAGTAACATGATTAATTTAAGACCGTCTCTTTGTTACCCTAAGATCATTTGGGACCCCCGAAGGTTTCTGCATTTGAATTCCGAGATCTTTTGCCCATAAATATAATTGACTCCAAATATCTTTTGAATATTTACAATTATAGAAGAGATGTATAATACTTTCTATATCTTGATTGCAGAATAATAGTTCACGGCTTTCGCATTTCACAGAAATCAGTTTTAAATATTTGAGCTGCTGTTCCGTTTTCTGCTAAACCACCGAGCCAGAATTGCGCAGGTTAAATTTCAGCAATCTTGTTCGCTTCAAGATACAGAAATGTATCGCACATCAACCGTCATAATACTCTCCTGTCTCCTGAGAATTAACGCGACATAAAGATAAATATTTCATGCTTATTACATGACAGACTCGAATCTACTAATGGATTTGTCAGACATATCTTTGTCATGAGCCTCAAGGAATCTAATAACTGATATGTTGCAGCATCCACTGTTGCTAGGGTAGTTTCAAACTTCATTATCGCTATTGACATCAATTGTTACACGATATTCAGGTTAGCTCTTACATCACCTCCTTCAATCTACCAGAGATTAAGGGGAAACATCAAGGTATACTTAAGGAATAACAATAATATATCCTCTCAAGAATGAATCATTCGAACTATAGGCGTTAGATCTTATATTCAATATTCATTCGACAGTTATTATAATCAATTCCAAATATGCATCAAATGAACATTAAGAAAAATATAAGAAAACAAAAATATATGAGAAAAGTATTTAATTATCAGAAAAGGAGAGGACTCAAAATGGAGCACAATTATTGTATAAACAATGAAACAGGAATACTTTGTGAGGAAAGGTTCCACGTCGTTCATTCACTGATTTTCGTAGATATATCGTGCCATCACTATATCGTTCTTCATCAAATATGCTTTCTTGTACAATAGTTAACCGAATTCCGCTCTCAGTTAAATTTCAGTCATTTGATTTCTTTAAGTGATACACCCATCACCATTTTCAGCATAATGTGTCTGCTTCTGTGTATGTACTATTCATCCTGATAATGTTTTCTTGACAAGCAAAGATGTTGCCGTATTCTTGATTCCACTCCACCATATATTTGTTAATTGTCCCTTTGGATATCGATGGATACTTCAAATACTCGACCTGGTGAAAATATAGACGCCACAAACACTGTTCGTTTTCAGAGATCTTGTCGTTAGAGACGACTAACTGGGGCACTCGTGGGGTACCCGGATGTGAAAAGGAATAGGACCTAAACGTCGTGATATGATGGAAATAATGTTGAAAGCGACGTTAAATTACACTCACTCACTCACCGTTCCTTCTCTAGCAATACATGCCTACTAGCGCTTTATACTGGCATACTTGCTTAGGCACAGTAATGTTTTGTTGCAAGATCCAGCAACCGTTGATCCGTTTCATATCATGTAGCATATACAATACAGACGTATTCGACAAATAAAATGCTGAAAGGGAATAATTAATTTCCTGAAAGTTTAGGTTGCATACTTAAACTATCAAAATTGTACATCTCGCATTCTTTATTTCGAATATGTCCCCTTCAGCTAGATGGAAAGCACCATTGTCTTAAATTAGCTTTTGGGCGATTTAAAATATCCATGTTGTGATCAACCGGAAGTGGCCTTGGCTCCTTTCCGATTCTCGTCTGCTTCATCGGAAATGCCGAACAAGTGGTCCACTCGAAGCTTGGCGGGCATACGTGTAACTTCCAGACACGAAATCATTAGTTGCAGGACCGCAGGACAGGGTTCTCGAAAATTGGCTTCCGGTAACATTATCATTTCGAGAGATATCCACTGCGCTGTCATAGATTTGGTGGCGCTTGCCGTAAACTGATTTTCAGATTTCAGTTCAGTCATTCTACTCTGGGTTGGCTCTTCATGTAAATAATCTACATTAACTTTAAACTGAAGTTGATCTGCTTTGGGTTTTACTTTTATTAATACATTTTGAATATGACGCTCTCTTTAATCCCCCCCTTAAGTATTGTACGCGTCAAATGTTTTAAGCTTCTTCATGGCTTTGGCAAATTCGGTCGATGCATTTTCTGTGTTATGAAAAAAGCAGCTCTTGATATTCTGTCTTATCTGCTTTATCACCCTTTGAACCGAATACGTAAACATAGGATTATATTCCACAACATACAGCCACTGCGGCTTGATCTGCGTCGACGGTATGCAATCAGAAATAGTTTTATCATATTCTGAAGTTGAGAACTTTAAATCTACACTATAAGAGTGACCAACAGTGTCAGGGGTGTTTGTTGAATGTCGAAAAACTCGTTATGGAGGGTTACTAGTTACTACTAGAAATCGATGAAGACTCTGATGATCGAACGTTTAGTCCGTCAGTCACAACTCAACCATCAAAAAATTTCCGCCCCTATATATCACCAGAAAAAGGTTGAGTTGGAGCTACAATACTGCTCAATGCAAGGCTTTTTAGGTCTTCAATTTGAAGCTCAAAGCAATGGATTCTATGCAAAGAACTGTGTAGCTAATTCCTTTTAAAAATCCTCAACATTCACATTATTGACCATAACTAATTTCGAAGTGATAGGATTTCTATACCTACAGCTCGCACAGAACACGAATTTGATAATGATAAAGACTCGGGCATGCGCAGTAGGGTCATATAAGACATATACCAATAGGGAACAGCTATTTTAGATGAACAGAATGTATCTGTGACAATACTGACTAGATATTCCAAAACTATTGTACGGTCCATCGATCAGAGTTTTACCCACTTCCGCTGTGTGTACGATTTTCTGTGGTACATTATATGCCTGCTTAATTGGGGGATACTGCTGACATATAAGGTCTTATTATACACGAGAGAATTCTTCACGGACGATGACGAGCTACTCAATTTCGGATGTGTCCACACAAAAATCAACGACACTGTGACTCAGATGGACTGGAACCATACTGGATAAAGCTTCATTGACCTATATGATAGTGATTCGAACTGTGGAGAAGTCATCCTGTTTTACTTCCAGCGTTGAAAGATCAAAATATGGGTATCTGTCTGGGTGACGGCCAGAATTTGACTAGGAATCTTGATACATAGCCCTCAAGCACTTGTGACCTAATGTCTTTGAGTTGCAATGAGACGAAATCTTCGGAATTCTGCAGATCATAAATTCGTAAAAATAAGGCTTGAATCAGTTCCTATGCATGAACATGTGTTTCAAACTTTTCCGGTATAATTAGGCAATTTTATCATACCGTATTGATCTTTGGCCACGGACGCAATTTGATGTCTCAGATCGCCTGGTTTGTCTCCTAAAATCCCCCAACAATATACCGCGTTCAACGTTACCCATAGAACCAGGTTGCGGGCATTGATCTTCCTAGTCAACTATCAGATCAGGTTTTGCAATGAAGAAACCTAGGGTCAATCGAGTAGGTCAATGGAGTTGGTCCTGCGTAATCGATAAAGGGAGAATGAGCTTACGCCACTCTCAGCCTCGCTCATGATGTCGCCCATCTTGTGGTGTCTGTATCACGGCGTGACATAAAACCACATGATATCAGGATGAGTATAGTTGCATCTTATGGGACAGAATAAACGAAATGCAGGGAATACCGAGATATTTCTGCCTGCTTTTTAGACCGAATGGATCTCTAACTTCATTCCTCCATTATTCAAGCCACTTCGCCTATTGATTTGCGAATGTTTAACTTACATCCGTGTGTCTCATAATCTGTACAATAGTTTACAATTTACAGAAATGTAATTGGAATTTCTGGTATCTCGGGTCGAACGTATCTTCACATACAGTTTCGATATTAATATGTCATGGCCTTTTCCTTGACTTGCCTGGTTGAAAAACTGTGATAGCAAAGACTTCCGAAATTTTCCTTGTTTCCAGTCAGTTTCTCTGATACAGTATTCTAAAAATATTAATAGATAAAAATGTAATTGCGTGAATGCATCAAGTTAGTTTCGGTCACGTTCGCCGACTTTATGTAGCAGAGAGAATGACCGGTCGCTGATGTTCTCATATCACAGCGGCCAAAAGTAATGTGATATGCCCATATGATACAAAATCAATATCACACCTTTATATTTTACCTAGGTGTCAATCGTAGTTTTCATTCTGTGCTGACATTTACATTGTGGTGAGAAAAATATATTATCATACTCTTGGTCTTTTGTCTGATTTTATTGATACTCGTTTGATAAAACCCATAAGGGTCTTATCAAACTCGTGCGATCAAAATCAGATAAATTTGTGAGATAAGTAAGAGATAGAAAAATTTAATGACGTGTGGCGCCTAAAATCAGCCATATGACTCCACAGGAAGTCTCCTTCGGCATCTCACATACAGATTCAATTACGGAGGATTCTAAGACGTAGCTTTGGTATATCAGCGGTACTTTTATTGCTGATATTCAAGAGGAAACTATCAAATGACCGCTCGTAATGATAATCTACATATATCCAGAAACCTCTGGTGATTCCTGGGTTGTACTTACGTATAATGGAGCCAGATGGTCCAATATCCTTCCACGAACATTCGTTTTGTCGACAGTGATATCGCTTAGACCAGAGCAATCTAAACCATCGGCAAATTCAAATCATTTTGCACGGTTTATTTAAGATATTTGTATACCGATCTATCTGGATCGGATATTACTAACGTTTTA
Organism: Hanleya hanleyi; assembly: GCA_036873755.1. Taxonomy (NCBI): domain Eukaryota; kingdom Metazoa; phylum Mollusca; class Polyplacophora; order Lepidopleurida; family Hanleyidae; genus Hanleya; species Hanleya hanleyi. Next base: position 131,545 of record JAVTVY010051288.1, on the reverse strand, counting down.
GATGCGGTTAGTTTGTTCTTGTCACTCACGATATATGGTTTTGTCTGTTTTTGCCATATTAGGCTGTCATAATATTGGCATAATATGTGAGCTTCGCGTACTACCCGAAGCTCTGGCGAGATGCGTCAAATCAAATTGCCCTCGAGTTAGTATTTCACACCCAAACGACGAGATATGTTGCATCTCTCCCAGAAAACTCCGGACAGATTTCAAGGTCACGCGAAAACTCTTTTCACTTTTATCATTTTACCGGAGAATACAATCGCCGGGATATAGTAATTAGATTTGGATTCTGCATGCCCATTCCATGTAAATCGTTCTTTTGGATACTTTTTAATGAAAGTGATGAATATACCAGAAAATTGCTCTTTGGAAATAAGAATTGGAAGTTTTTTTGTACGAAATAGGCCAAGGATTCAGCAGTGCATTATACATTCAAAGCAGTTTGTTCGCCTACATGTATGCAGGAAACAATCCCTCATACCAATAGACATAGCATTCCTACTACTTTTGTGATCGGTAGCAGAAAATTGTTCTTTTGGTAAATGAATGACTTGGATACTTCATGTACGACTAATGCAAATAGATCAACAGTTCACTGCATCATATAATTTCTTCGTCTATGCAGAAAACGATTCCACATCCCGTAAGCCTTCCTTTTACAGCATGGCAACAACTCCAGAATATTCTACGTCTAAAACCGTCGGTGAAACAGTAAATTTCTAGTATGTACGAGATTCGAAGTGCAAGCACAGCATACTGACGAAAATGTCAATGACCATGACGTGCTCGTTAATGACCAAAATTAGACTATGTGGATGATGCCCCATGCTATAGTTTATTCGAATTTAATTTGCATTCCCACGTTTTCACGAAAAAACGACATGGGTGCAGTTGATGAATATTTATGGGGGAACAGAAGTAGTGTTGTTCTGGGAAACAACTTACAAATTAATATCCCATTATTCTTAGGAGAACACTCTATAGGTGAAGCACGGGTGGGAATGCTAAATGGATTATGGACCCCCAGACTAGTCACTAGCAGTGATTATTATACGACTGTGTGTGTTAATCTTTCTCCATTCGCCGTCACGTGAATGTTTTTCATATCGACTCCGAAGCGGGTCCATAAATGTGATATTGATTCGGAGTGACGTATGCGTCTTCTCATCCAATGAAAATAGTCGTTGGATTGGCCATCGGTTTACACTTTGACTGATAGCAGGTACGAGATCGTCGGGAGTACATCGAATGCCTACTATATGCTGTCCTAACTGCTTTCATTAATTTAACGAGGAGACGTCAGTGTCATATAATAAAACAAGTATAGTCTTTTGATATCGGTCAATATGTGGTTTTGTGGACCTGAGAAAACAATATTCACCGAGGCCGCCCGAGAAAACAATATTCACCGAGGCTTTCGGCCTTCGACCTCGGTGAATATTGTTTTCTCGGGTCCACAAAACCACATATTGATCTCATAAAAAGATTGTAATTGTATAAGCTATCTAAACTACTCTGCCATGTCAGCTTGAAATCATATAACAGTTTCACTGGATCTTATTAACCTCTACCAGCTTTATCGTTGATATCGTTCATGGTCTTTGAATTATTCTGATCGAATTATTAACACTCACATGTTGCAAACAAGATTTTTTAGATAATGTGTTATTCTAGAACTCATCGTATTCCAATAACAATCTCGCGAAATTGTCCACTTCAGCCGTCGAGGCAAAATTTGCGCAGGTGAAAATTCAACAATCTTCTTTACTCTAGGCTACAAAAGTGCATCGTAAGTCAACCCTCATCGAGAATCTCACGAGAATTGAGGCTCGACAGAAAGAGATAAACAGTGCCTGCAGACAAGGTAGATGTCGTTTATTTAATGGCTCTGCTCTTTGTCCAACGTGGGAAATGGTGCATCGGAAGCATTTATCTTTTTTACATTCAGTCTAAAGGAATTCAATATCTATAACCGAATAACTGTCGTGTCTGTTTCAGCTTTTGTTATGAATATTATCCACTTAATCATACACTATAGATACCAGATGTCTGTCTTAAGCATGCACTCATACCCTCATAAGTCGATCATATACAAGAGTACATCGTAAAAAAAAAGAAATTATATCGCAAACTTATAATGTTCATACATTTGTTTTGCTCGGTTTTCAAAACATAATAGACGAGAGGAGGAACATCATCACTTGAAAACCAGGAAATGTGATCTGAAATAAAGAAATATTTCCATTAGTTTTTATATGTATAAAGATCTTGAAGCCAACTTTCATTCACCGCCCTCACAGACAGAGCAATATAATATTGTGGACTTGCCCTGCTGAATTGACATTATGTGCATTTTTGCGCCTCCCTCTGGTTAACAGGAATTGCCCCTGATTATATACGGCTTCTCCGGAAATAATATAAAGTGATCCTCCACGAAGATTGGCGGGAATGTCCCAGCCAACACATCGTTGGTTACATGGCCGCAGGAACTCACGAATATTGTGAGCCACCGGTCTTTAGTCTCAGTGATAGTTTCCAAAATTTCAGGTCAATTAATTGTGACATTTGATCTGATTATATCTAACCCATATCACCTTTTATGATCTCCAATTCGTCTTGAAAGTCGTGGGAGATTTTCTTTATAAACACTTCTAGCCTTAGAATTAGTAAAATTATAGATGATTATAGATCCACCTCGTCCTATTTTTATAGCTTATTCGAGATAGCCGGTAGGATTTTAGATGTTATCATGCAAAACAAGTCTTTCCTGCCGAATTTCGCTTTTCTATCACACCTGGCATCGGTACGTAAATATAGAATTATGACGGCATTGCTCTGACATAATCTAAACAGTTGTATTACATTACGATGTGGCTTCTTATCAAGATGTTAAAGATAGATCAGGCAGTATGCATAACATGCCAGTGAAGATTTGTTTATCATAGAATTTAGAATGAAATCCTTGGTTTATGTTATATTATTTCATGTCGTTAGTCATCATTATAACTGTGGATGCAGTGATTTAACGAACTCAATGATATCTTCTACCACCACTGTGTAACTAACGCTTGAAACAGTTCCTATGGTATTTTTCTTTGAGGTATTCGCTCGTTTGATGACTTGAATACATCCATGTGCTGAGAACCATTTCTGTTTCTGGAACATATAAAACGGATTAGGGTGCATCTAACGACACACAGTCTCCTTGATATTCACAAATTTATTTTGTCGTTTCAAAGATTAAAGACCATATGGCTACTTCCAGTTAAATATTTACAAATGCATGTTGTGACGTGTTAATCTTACTACTATTTTTCTCTGACTGGCGGTCAATTTGATGGCTAGAAATGTCATTAAAGGGTCCCATCTTCCCACACTTGTTTATCAACATACATAGAATGTTCCGGTTTTCTCACACATCATAGAGACTTTTCAAGCCTGGAGAATGGCTGCAATTCATTTTCACACAAATTCCTGCCTTTCTTTCTGTTGCCTCTGTCACGTGATGGTTCAATTGTCCTTTACCAAGAAAAACATATATCACAAAACCTATTTGACCTTGGACTGAATGAAAAGCAATAGATTCTGACGACACGGCATACATTAGCAAGCATGAGATCAGACAATCAATATTCAGCCGTTCTCCATGAAATTAAACAATTAAAACACAAGATGGTGTCCTCCAAGACATAAGCGATCAACAGTTTTTACTGATGCCAGCAATTCATGTTTTTTTTTTGCATATCACTCATCATTATTCTTTATCCAGATGAATTTCCAAGTCATTTTCCAGAGTATATATCTCAGTCACGATTTGATTGTATCTGTTCAATTGAACACCATGGAGATGTGAAACGCATAATATTCAAACGGCCCCTATCTCCGAGCTAAGCGGAATTAGACGCAAGTTACGAAATGTAGCGCTAGAGATCTTACAATGATCGAAAAGGCTATTGGGATTACATGCTTTATTTTTTTGTATTTCTCCCAGAAAATGCGGTTGATATATAGACACCACTGAATTTGTACTAAATTTTCAACTGATCAACACAAAATATTTACACTCATGCGTGTTAATCACGTGTACATGTAGGCCATTGCTCTTAATCTCCACCTTTCGTTTGCGAAGGAAAATTAACATCGTAGGCCCTCTGCTCCAAGTCCCCTGAAAACCATGAGTTATTAACCAGTAAATCTTGTTGGGGCATTGATGGTGAATTCATGCACCTGAAGCTATTTCGCTATTAGATCAAATTTAGTACTTGAGTGACCTGAGGTCAATCGAGTAGGTCAATCAGGCTGACCGTCTTATCCTTGCGCATGGCGTTGCCTTTGGTTTGGCACGTGTATCAACGCGTGAGTTCAAATCACGCAGCATCGAGATTCACCTGTGTGTTAAATCTTTAATCAATGACTTAATTCCAATGTTGGCAGCCTCGTCTATTCATTGGTGGAGGTTTTACTCATTCCTGTATCTCCTCAGAATTTCTGTAGCAGTTTTAGTTACATAAATCCAGTCGGAATTTCTGGCATGGAGTCAATGACTTGGATACTCTGTCAGAGATATCTTTAGACACAGTTCTATCAGCTTGTAACGTATGCTTCGGTTTAGCTGGTGCAATCTTTGATAGTTCCCCATACTCCGATCCTTACAGTCGTAAGTCGGCCGATCTCTGTTTTTCCAGTTACTATATCTCTGATAAAGTTTGTTAAAGATATTCAGCTACAATATGGGATGGATATGACGCCATCGGTAAAGTTAGCAGAAGTTTATACTGATACTATAGAAAGCGCTATCTTCATACATGATTTCGCGCAAATGCTACAATGATCTGCCCGAAATCTATGGCCGATTTTCCACAAACGGACTGATCCGAGAAACACTAAGTTGCCGTTCTCTACAAAAAGTTCACAACGATATCATGAACAGTACAATCGCATTTATGAACTAATTCTAGTAGATACTCAGAATGAAAAGTTAATTATCCGGTCGGTTTTCGGCAACAATATTTTGTATATCTGACTTAATTTTCATCACATTCATCGAATGCTATGATACCATATGGAGGGTAGTCCCTGGCTATGGTGACTCGCAACATTTACTATAGGTGTGACTTCCGACATTCAGTATTGATCCGTCGTCCACCAAAGATTTTCCTCGTCAGTCTTAGAGTGAAAGGCCTTCTCGATAGATATGTAGTTCGCACTAATATCAACAAGGCATAAAATGAAAAAAGTACAACGAAAGTGCTGTACCTTTTCGATTGCTTACTTTTACTATCACTCATAAACTAGCAAAGTAACTAATACAAACAGAGCACGTACCAGCATCTGGAGGTTTTTTTTGTACTTCGAGTAACCTTTTAGGTAATCTTGAATCCGACAATAGCGTATGTCAAGGGCTTGTGACCCATCTGAGATGACTTTTACTCGCCTGCTGACATCTGTCGTTTTGTCGTGAACTATGAACATGGTCAATATACATTTAAATGTAAACATCATTGGAAAGTTCATTTTTCTGGAATTAAAAATCTGCGAATATATTGGTTGTGAGATCAATAGTTATTAAGTTATAGCTTGCTTTTTTCTTAAAATGAACCTCCATTTTCAAACCTTTATTTTTTTCAAATTTTCCTTAAAATTATTAACTTTGGGAAGTAGAACATCCCTTCAAAAAAATATCGATGCCTCGTTGTTGTTTTTTCAATTGTCCCAGATCTTTTTCTGTGGAATTTTATGGGTTCTTTCCCACGCATCAACTTGCATCAGATGTGCAAAGCGTGGCTGAATTGCAGAATATCACAGTAATGTGACCGAATATCGGCATCTGTGACCATGTGTTAGAACGCCGGCATTAAACCACGGCATGTTATTTCCGAATTGAGTGCAAGCTTTTCTCAAAATATGTTGTTCTTGTATGATCGTTATTGCGAAATGAGACATTTTGCCGACGAAACAGGATATTGATGAAATCTGTTGGTGAACTTTTCTTTTAAAACCGCCGGAGTTGAACCCGTGCAGGTGAATCTCTAACAACCTTGTTCGCGTTAGGATACAAAATTGTCTCGTAAATCAACCGGCACCGTAATCTCCTTACACATCCCTGGAGAATTAACTCAAGACAGAGAGAGATAAACATTGCATACAGCCTCTGGAGATTACGTGTCTCTAATGGATCTGTCAGACGCTGGTACAGTTGGATCGGAAGCATTTACCGTTCTTACAGTCAGCCCCGAGTATTTCTAAGCTTATGATCAAATGACTGTCATATACCAACATCGCTTGATTCTGGCGTTGTTATAAACCCTATCAACTTAATCAATACAATTGAGATCAGTAGGTATACACTATTCAATCATGTGCTTACTTACATCAACTCAAAACGGCGCCACAGATTATGCAAAATATAACGGTACAATAGTAATATATCAACAAGAGAAATCATTACGCAAACTAACAGTTCTAATAATTCAGACTAACAATATAGTCTGAATTGAAAGAGAATTGCTTTTAATAGTACAACATATTTTTGGGTTCCGGTTTATGATAGACATTTAATATAAATATATGTACATGTTTTTTTAATGTTCATGCATGTATCATAATACGATTACACAATAACATACGAAGTTCCTTTCAGAGTCTTAGAACAGTTTATAAAAGTGTTTGCTAAAACCACATAGGTGATTCTTTTGCGTTCGCTCTCGACTACAAAAGTGCAATCATAAATCAACCCTCGTTGTAATTTCTTTGCATGTCTCGTGATAGTTAATGCGTGATACAACGATAGAGCTATATAGATATTACACTCAGATCCAGTATATTTTATTTATCTATAGGTTATGTCCTTTTGAAAAATGTGGATGGGAAATATTTATTGTTAGTTTACAGTCTGCTTAACGGATTTCCATATTTATTATCACATAATTGTCATGTTCCTGCATAGATGTTATAGTATGTCCAAACAGGTGCTCACATTATCTCCATAAAAATCGCTCAGTGCTTCGGAAAAATTTGACAGGTATCGAATATAGAGCAGTATATTATCAGCAAAATCAATCATTACAAAAAGTAATAGTAGATTTGTATACATTCAAGGAATAATATTAAAAAATGAGAGAGAACTAAAATAAGAGTATAAGAATTATGGAAAGTACAAAAGTATTTTTTTTTGGTTCTCAAAATATAATACATAATCTGAAAGTCATGCGATATAATTTAAGATAGAAAAACCAGTCGAGTTGAGTTTATATATTCAGTTCTTATCCATATACAGGTCAACTGTAACCTAACGTATCAACATGATCAGAATAGTGAGTGATTAACAATTAGCGATCTAATGGAAACGGGTGGAATTACAGTGTTTACATCATTTTGCGCAGATCATACCCCAACTGCCATTGTTGCTCGAATGAAGGCATTTAACGTATATCCACAATCCAGGCTCATACCGCTCAAGACGGAGATAGGAGCCATGTGGTCATGTCATTGAAGATGTCAACATGAACAGCTACAATAAAAGCCTGGCTGATATACAAATCATTTTTGGTTATTGAGATGTTTTAGATATGCAGTCAGAAAATTTACCTGTGGTGTCATAGGACGTCTTGTCAGTACTCCGGCATCTTTTCTTGCCACCTTTATATGTTGACTTTCGTGGCAAGCAAATATATACAAGTAAGGAAAATACCGGTAGTTTTCAGAAATTTCAATGCAGATACACCTGGAAAATCTATAGAAAGCACATTTTCTAAACCTGATCAGACCTGAGCTCAGTGGTTCTACCGGTTGAGCTGTATACCATGCGGTAAAGCAGAATTTTTCACATTTCTGTGGTCATTTCGATAAAAGGAGAGAGGCCAGACCAATCCTTTGAAAAACCATACTATCTACTGGGTCAAAAGGTATCACATAATCTCTGCAGTACATGGATGGTGTGGATGAACGAATCAGTGGTAGATAATTGACCCCAAGGAAGTACGACTTGGCATATACCAATATTCTGTTTTCTTGGTGACATGCTTAGATGGTAACAACTCCAGAATATTCTCTGTGTGAGAAATCGGATTCATTGCGATGAAGCTACGACAGATGATGTCAGGTGCTATGGTTAATCGGCCAACTTCCTGAAATTTCCGAGGCTCGAGGTGAAAAATAACATACAGACTAACAGCTGTTGAAATTCGGGGTGGTCATAGTCCATTTATTCATATAGGTGTACCATGTAAATGTTGTATGAAATCTTTCTTTGGCCTTAGACATGTTATTATTTGATCGTGAGAAAATAGGTCAAGGCCACTCATCCAGAGAGAGAGAGAGAGAATTAAGGTTTAACGTCGCGTTCAGCAATTTTTCAGCTGGTAGAAAATAGGTCAGTCCACTTCAATAGAGCTATGATCAATAAGCATACTTGCATCTGTGGAGTAAATCTAGAAAAGCTAGCTCTAAAGCTTCAAAATATATTGTGCTAATAGAATAACCATATAATCTGACCTTTAAACTAGGTCAAGGTTGGTCCTGTTTTACAAGATACTGTTCAGTGAGCATATGGGTCTGTGTACATAGAGTGGACTTGGAAAGAATAGTTCTAATCCTTCTAGAACTGTGCAAACAGCATCAATCTAGATTTAATTATTATTTGACCGTAAGAATATAGGTCACGGCTACTCTCTCTAGAGAGAGAGAGTGAGAATTAAGGTTTAACCTCGCGTTCAGCAATATTTCAGCTATTTAGCGACGATCAAACAGAATTCTAAGTATTCCAACAAAAACACGTCAAAAACCCAGCAATCCAGAAGTAAATCGTGGCATGGAATACACATTGGGGCTGGTTCCTTTTTCAGTAATGTTCGTGAGTTAATCGGGTATGGCCGATTCTACATTGCCTGATCATGGATTCATCGAAACTTTTCTGGTTGCTCAGATACGCATATCCTACAGTTTTTTGAACTCATGAAGTTTGTTATTATCCACAGCATCCCATAAAGATTGAAACAGCTTTCTCACATAAGCACAGATAGAGGGTCTGAAGTCGCTATCTGGGATTCTAACAGGATCAACCTTCTTATCTTGGGCTGCCATTTCATCAGCTTCAGTATTTCCCCTGCACTCATCCAGATTAGATACTGGTACATAGCTAGCTGCATAAGTGGTATGAATTTATGAAGCTTGGCTATCAGCGACACATCAGTTTGTTGGAGTGGTAAAATCTGATGTGATCCTTTGAAGTTTAAATATTTGAAAAAAGCATGGACCAAATTTCAAGATTATGCTGAATGCTTTTACACACAATTCGCACTTCCATTCTCTAGAAAATGATGAGATTTCTATCTTGAGTGAACAGAAGAACTGTTTCTTCGGAAAACATTTCACTGTAGTTCGGATAATATAAATGTACGCTGTTAGCCTCTACCATCCTTATTTCTGAAAAGGTCTGGAACGTTATTCAAGTTTGCTGATTTGTCAGAAATATATGAAAGTTCTCCTCAAATTGTACCCACATGCATCATATTGCGAAAGGACATGTTTTCACATAAAGCGTTAACGATTCCCGGTGGGTTTAGTGTGTATGTTCTAATGTCCAGGTGTATCTCGTGTATGGTAAGTTTGTCACACAGTTTCTGCTTAAGGCCTGATTCTCTCAGTTCATCACAGTTAGCATCGCTCACCTGAGATCATCAACATTCTAATAGAGATGCTGAGTAAAGTGATAGTCAAATGGTAGATAACTATCAACCAGGTCGAGGCAGTATTGAGATCAAATGAACGTGAGTATGGTTTATTCTCCATATACTCAGGGTAACAGCATCAAATAATTTATTGTAATTTACTTAATATTCTCATATGCACAACACAAGTCTTAGGTATACAGGTTCACATATGTGAATATCATTAATGTAATTTCAATATTTGTCACATATAGAACATGCAACTGACTTTCCGATGATTATTGTGGCTTCTCCAGAATTATAGTGTGGCTTCCCCAGACTTGTTGGGGCTTCCCTAGAAATTTTAGGGTTTCCCCAGAATTTATGGCGCTTTTCCAGAATTATTGATGGTTCCCCAAAATTATCGGGGCTTACCTGGAAATTCTAAGGCGTCCCCAGAATTCTTAGCGCTTTTCTAGAATTACTGGTGGTTACCCAGAATTATTTGGGGCTTCCCCAGAAATTTTAGGGCTTGCTCAGAATTCTCGACGCTTTTCTAGAATTATTGATGGTTCCCCGAAATATTGGGGATTCCCTAGAAATGTTAGGGCCTTCCCAGAATTATTGGAGCTTTTCTAAACTTATTGATGGATCCCCTGAATTCTTGGGAAGAGAACTGTTACTACATGTATATAGGCCTATATATTCCAGCTCCTCATTTTTTATTGTAACCGTTTTTTACTCTACTCACTTTTTCATGGGATACTCTAATCCCGTTTAAATTGGGAAACTACTCAATGGAAAGTGTATGTTTGTTGGGAGTAATGCTTGTACCGCCATAATCACGGAGAGGGCTCGAATTCTCAAGAGGACTATATATTAGCACTCAGGTGGGCATGTGTCATCTTGTTTATTGCCATTTAATAAATCAGTCGGCATGTGTTCTTTTCCATCAGTCTTGTTTACACAGAGAACAGTTTACCCCAGATATTTTTTCTCCATCCGATGGTCCTAACTGACACGTACTAATCTGTTTCACGATCCTCACATGAGTATGGATTCCTTAGCATCTCCATGGCAATATATAATCGCATTTCTTGGAAATCATATCTTGGCGCAGGTTGGAGCACATCTCGTGAGTCTCACTTTCAACATCAAGGCAAAAAGCCTCCGCATCAAGGTTATACTTTTATTACTACTACACTCTACAGAGAGATACTGAGAGAAATAAATATCACATACAGACACGGCATTCGCGGTTTTGTCATTTTGGAATATGAGGATCGGAAGCATTTATCTTTATTTTACATTCAGCCTTGAGGATTTCTATATTTATCGCTGAATAAATGTCATGTGCCGGCATCATTTGTTGTTGGAGGTATTACAAACTCAGCTTATTTTGTCAGTTGCATTATGGAGCCGAGCAAATGAAGGATCTCAAAATGCAGGTTTATAGTTCCATATATTAACTTGGTTCCAATAAAGTTTGTACCAACAATAACAAATGATGCGTGATATTTACTTTCACATGCTCAGTCGATCACGTGTCCTTGATAAGCCATTCGCAGCCCACTTTTTCTAGGTCATTTGATGTTTCATACGTGTATATATTATGGATCTTGCGACTATTTTCCACCAATGTATGTTAGCTCTGAGGAGTATGTCTACTGACGTTAGTAACGAGTTCATCTGTTTTAAGTTGAAGACTCAATGGCTTCGAAATATCCCAACAAGATAGTCTGAAAGCTATTCGAATTCTTTACTAAGTGGTACTTGTGTTTGCTCTTAAGCTCCTGTGTGATACATAATCGTTTTGAAGTATCTAGTTGCAAAGTCTAATAACGAACGGGTTAACTTCATTCTTCATTGTCGGTGCTAAAGTAAAGTATCGGATCAGGGCTGCTTATGTCGGGCTCCATTTCTCTAATTTAACTCCATCATTATAATTTAATGATGAAATGATAACGGCTATGGACTATCTCTGCGGGGCATATACTGAATATTCAGGCGCATTATTACGCCCTTCAGATTAACCGGAAGTGGCCCTGGCTTCTTTCCGATTCTCGCTTGCTTCATCGGAAATTCCATTAAATTGGTCCTTCTGAAGCTCAGCGGGAATCCATGCTACCTACCAAATAATTGGTTGCAGAACAACAGGACAGGGTTAACGAATATATGCTTTGCGAAAATACTTCTATCGCAAGAGATACTCGCTGATATAGTGTCATATTGCCTTCTACTCTGTGGTTTCTAGGATATCTTGTATGAGGCGTCTTGCCATGGGTGGGAAAGACGTCTGACGTTAGTAAATTTCAACATTCCAGTTGAATACTTTGCCATGGTCCATCTCTTCAATCGCGTCTGGTGGTTTTTGATGAAACATTATTGAGCATTGCAAACCTAACTTGTCTTATCCCAACTACTTTTTATAGTTAAATGACTAAAAGCTACCATCTATTTTGGAGGCATATACATGTACTCTCCCCAAACAGATATCTATCTTTCACCAGTTAAGCAGCAATGACTCGACGAAGAATCATTCTGTAATCAAACTCAGTCGCAGAACAGATTGACCAACTTAACCCGGAAAGGTAGATTGACCCGAGATTAATATAATTATTAATATATATTGATAGAAAATTATTAATTAGACAGTTTCTCGGTTTATCATACAATTTCCGTCAGAAAGTGCCTCTCGTCTTCTACAACATTCAGAGTGCATGCCGGTCTACTGGCACATCATGTTTAGCCAAACATCTCATTTAAAAGGAAGCGGGTCTTCTCTCTCGTCGACTTCATGACAAGAGAGATGATTACAATTTCGAGATCGTAAACTATCCCTTACTGAACAGAAATATGGCAGAGGATCCTGCATGTAGCCTATACATACCTCGCCTAGTAGCGTTTGCGAGATCCTGTGTGGGAAGTGACAAATTTAGCAAGACATTTAGAAAAATTTGTAAAATATGGTTATACCAACAAGCACCTCTACTGAAAGTTTCTCATCTGGAGATACACATCGCATTCTGATAGCAAGTTACATTTTGTAACTTGTGCCGCAATTCTGTTTAACCGGGGGCTGTATTAACCTAATGCCGATATCATTGAAAATTGCTCACAGCTTCTTTCTTGCAGGAGACTAGCCTATATTTATGTATACTATGATTTGTTTCTATGTGGAGCTAATGCTGTTATTGGAATTAGGTATTTAGATTAAAAACGCTGATATTTCATATATTGAATGACGGACTAGACGCTCGTATTGCATCGTCTTTGGTCATCTGGTATATTTTTAAACCTTGGACTTTCGATTAAGGGTGAATAAATTGTTCACATATTCTTCGAGCTTGCCTATGTATTTGTTCTTAACACGAGGTAGCAAAAAAAACATATCAATTTCATATTTTATTAAGTTGTTCTTAACATCCTTAAGAACATTTTTAGCGTTCTTAACTTCTTGAACAATGGACTCCAGGATTAAGGCTACAAATATATGCTTCGTGTTGGTTTGTTGCTTGTAGTGCGGTTAACTGAATTTTTTAATATGAAATGTGAAGTCTTATTGCGAGGCATTAAATATAATCTTTTCATCGGTGGAATTATCTTAATTTTGACCAGTTGTTGTCCAGGTTTGACATAATGCCAAAGTCTACCAATGGACTGGTTATTTCATACATATTATTCGTCTCGATGATAGGCAAAGAACTGAAAACAGAACCATAGCTGTTGTCTCGATGATGGAACCGTCTATAAATTAGGTGATATCTCATCGATTACTAAAGAATAATAATAGCTATAAGTGTATAAAACGTCAGGTATTTATACATTATGGATGCTTTTCCCGGTTATCAATATTTAAGGACATTCACGGGATTTCTTATGCACGGCTGCTCTGCAATGATTCATTTCATATTTCGTTGGATGAAAACGTCATGCAATATAAATTTGATAGAATGTTTAACTATGAAGAGTGATGCTCAACACAAGTGGTTTATCGATGAAGCAATATTACTTTATTTGGTTATTTGGTATCAGATGTATGCATAATATCAGCCTTGCCAATATTTACAATTTATACAGGATTCACCAGTATATATTATGTTCCTATGGTTGGTGATGGGGGATAAAGATCACGATTTATATAAAAGTATTTGACCATGACCTAGGTGAAGACGATTCAGTTATATGATCTTTCCTTCAAAATACGTGTAGATGTTTGCCTGCATATGATGCACAACCGGAGGAAATACAGTTACATCAAAATATGCAACAAATCTGCACTGGAAAAGCTAACAGATTCGGCAAAATATATATTGCAGTTCTTGGAATTAAGCCCAGGCTATATTTTTTATTAGACAATACTTATTTTCAGTAGCAAATACATGTATCTCATGCCGAGAACCTCGCGTTTTGGTGGCATACGTGCGTCTATATTTATGTTTTCGTTGATCGCATGCCCATGATGATCTGCCTATAATTCCTCCATTCGACATTCGACGAAGGCCTTGCCATGATCGACGAGGAATTTCCGTGTAGACAACGTTTGTCTATGCCAACTGACGTCTCGGATATTTTGACGTAGTAAACAATTACGAGCTCGAAGATAATCTTCGTGTTTTGTTAATAATACCAGAACCAATCGGGACCTAACAAACAAGCTACATGTAAATCTGACAACGTGCTATACCCTAGATGCATCAAGTGATGAGCTAAATATAGCTTTACTAACGATGATATGTCTTTGACTAAGACTGATTTGAAACTATCAAGTTGCGTGAATGGCCTGAGTGTACATGCGCTTCGCGTGATAAAAGCATCAACATTCCAGTGGCATTACCGTGAAATTGAGGTAATGAATCCGGGCTAGTCTCCGTAGGATAGGTAATTAAGCTCTGCTATCGAACGGTTGTTGTTTACACGGGACTGGGACTGATACAATCATTGTATGGCAAGATGCATACTACAAGGAACTGGTGTTCATCACTATGGTTATTCACTACGGAGATCAGAGACGGCCTTGCTCTGCTACGTTTTTGAATCAAAGCAATTTTCGACATAAACTGCAAGGAACTAATAATTCTCCATATGCCTGACCATGATATATGACATGATTTCATCAAAAGAAATCTTTTACTGAAACCAGACCAATGATACTCCAGGATTCTCCGTTTAATCACAATATCTCACTGATCACCTACGTGTACACTGTATGAAAACACGGTGCCGAATCGGTGAATTAGTGCATTTTTACCTCAAGACTCAATATTCTGTGAATTTAGTGTCTAAGGTGTATGGCTTAATTTCAAGTTTTACCACTGTGCGCGCTCACGAGACAGATCTGTCGCCAGGATCAACGTCTAATCAGCCCTTGGGCATGCATTCAAATGATCGATCTCTGTCTGCTATCGATTTTGGAGATACCCATGTACAGTAGGGCCCAATTGTTGGATGCTGGTAGCCTAAGAACCGCATCTGTCATGCCGTTCCCTTCTATAAATGAAATTGCTATGTTTCACATAGACAATTTTAGTGTAATTATGTACATGTACAGGTTGGATGGTTTTCAGGTACATGAAAAGTTTGGATATCTATTTTTATGTTATAACTGTAGACACCAGAATCTTGGTAATGTTGACAATTTACTCTTTCATCAATTGGCACCAGCCATGATGACAGAGCTTCAACACCATTTCTTCAATAGTCCGATGAAGAACCGGCATTGTTGTTATGCCCCCCCTCTAACTAGAGGGGGGGGCATATAGCGATCGCTTTGTCCGTCCGTCTGTCCGTCTGTCTGTCTGTCCGTCTGTCTGTCTGTCCGTCCGAATTTCTTGTCCGAGCAATATCTCGGTTAATATTTGATGGACAGGATTGAAACTTGCATGGAATGTGGCTAGTGCCTTGTACATGTGCAGCGTTGATTTTTTTCCGAGTTCCGGTATAATTTTCAAGAGTTATGGCCCTTTTTCTGAAATCTCTGTGAGTGGGACTTGTCCGGGCTGGATCTTGGTTAATATTGTATGGACAAGTAGGAAATTTGCATGATATGTGGTCAGTGCCCCACAGTTGTGCAGCGTAAAGTTTCTTCACGTTTCGCTTATATTTTCAAGAGTTATGGCCCCGGGCTGGATCTCGGTTAATATTGTATGGACAATTATGAAATTTGCAGGATATGTTGTCAGTGCCCTGTAGTTGTGCAGCGTGAAGTTTCTCCGCGTTTCGCATATATTTTCAAGAGTTATGGCCCTTTTTTCTTCAAATTTGTGTGAATTGGGACTTGTCCGGGCTGGATCTCGGTTAATATTGTATGGACAATTATGAAATTTGCAGGATATGTGGTCAGTGCCCTGTAGTTGTGCAGCGTGAAGTTTCTCCACATTTCGCATATATTTTCAACAGTTATGGCCCTTTTTTCTTCAAATCTTTGAGACTTGTAGGGCTGGATCTCGGTTAATATTGTATGGACAAGTATGAAATTTGCATGATATGTGGTCAGTGACCCATTGGTGTGCAGCGTGAAGTTTCTCTGCTTTCGGTTATATTTTCAAGAGTTATGGCCCTTTGTTTATCAAAACTAAAGTGAATGGGATATATTCATTTGTCCAGGCTGGATCTCAGTCCATAACCGATTTGGACCAGAAAAATGGCTATATTATATGTTATCCTACATTCCAAAGCAGACAACATAGGTCCTGAAGTTAAAGTATGAAGTTGCCCCAAAAAGAGTGAATTGGGTGCAAAATTCAAAGTTCACTGATCGCTTCATAATTTCACCACAATATACTCCCAAGGAATGTAGGTCTCATAACCAGGTCACATTTTCGGATTTGGCGAAAGCCCTGGCGAACATCTTGCATCGAAACATCGTATTATCACTTGTTGGCTGATACTTGGAATATGTATTATGTGAGACATGGCAAAAAAAGTGACAGAAACAGAATTTTTATAATTATCCAAATTAGGCCTCCACCAACCAATAAGGGGCAGTGTCAGATTAAAGCGGAAGGGGGGGCATACAATTGAGCAATCTCTGATTGCTTCCTTCCTGTGTTATTTCAACTAAAGTGTCCACATGATCAATGACAATACAAACTTGGCTGAAATACAGAACATCCGAGCAGTCACTATGGATCCTTGGGATGTCTTTGGGTGGAGAGTGGTCAGAATGTCGGCTTTTTAGGTCATGTGACACTAGTCGTCAATACGTCGTCACCATGGCATGTCAACTGTTAATTCAGTAGATGCCGACACCACCCCAAATCTTTTAAGTCACTCTTGGTTAATGCTTCAAATACATCCCAGATCAAGTCTCACTCTACCTTGTGAAACCATGTGCATTATATTGTGTGTCAAAATCAGCTCAAGCAGTAGTACTCTTAAATGTATGAGTTTATAAACGTTCGAGGAGTGGATCGCAAACTGGCGATGCTCTAATCTGTAAAGCTAATATTCATTGCACAGACTAATCTCGACAGCTACATGTTAGAGAGGGTTTTTGATGTCACTCACGGGTTCCAGAAACCTACCGTCAATATAGGATCTGTGTAACGAGTAATAGCCCTTAAGGTATGAACAGACTCAGATTGAAATTCGTCCCGGCCGACGTGTGGATTTCATTTCCATGTATTCTCCGTTGGCAATAGAATCCATAGATCATAGAAAACAATTGGGCAGCTCATTGGAGGATAATATATCCCCACCGGAAAATCAGATAGGTGTCCAAGCCCCTTCGGGCATTGACACTATTATTGGGAAGGCTTCAGGAAAGAAGAGAGGTGGATGTATACGGCATCGACTGTAGGCTACATGTACAACTGTTTCAATCAGATTATTCCGTTCATGATCGTTAGCAACATCGTTAAACACAGACAAGTGCTCAGTGGCATTTTCGAGATGGAATGATGTATTCATCTCTCAAGTTCCTGGTTTTAGGGAAATACGCTTTAGGGGAAAAAGTGTGTCGATGTTTCTTGATGAGGGCTTTTGATGACAAAGCTGACTGATTTAAAGCCACAGGCGTGATTTCATTGTCTAAACTGGATGTCATATTGAGTGGTGTCGTGTTTTTATCAACAATACACAACTGTATATACATGTCGATTTTGAACAAAATAAAGAAAATCAATCATCGCTGGAAAATTTCTACATTCAACATGGAATACCCAATTAAACGAAAAAAAATCGAATGTAAAGAATAAAGGTTTGACCGCACCACACATGGAGTCGGGTCACATCTTGTGTGCAATATGTCCAATACATCAAGATATCACCGGAACTGTCTTCTTGTCTGCTCTTGTTGTCGCTGTACATAGTGTCAAGATGATTTGCTCATACGGAGTTCTTATGTTTCAATACATGCACACTCGGGGATCATAATTCGGAGATGAGAAGATCTTTTCTTGGATGACCAGGGATATTAGAACGCATCTGTGATCTTACTGGTAGAAGTACCATCGAAAGTCTTTGAAATGTTCTACCAGCATTTAAAGACTTTGGTTTGACCGTCAGAGTGTCCGTTACCTTTTGTACTAACAACCGTTGCTAACTAAAAAGCTAGTGGAATCAAATAACGATTGTCGATCATAAAGTCAAATGCTGTTCACTACTGTATGTATTTTTCGATCGAATGTTATCAATTCTACATCCATTGTATCAAAGCATTTTATCCCGCTTCGACGAAAAATGTTCTCTGGATTGCCTTGGGGGGTGGGGGGGGGGGGGCTCAACTGGGCAATATCTCATTCAATCCTTCGATCGTAGTCATCGCATATACGGACGTGGAACTAAATGGAAAGACGGCAAGATTCCTTTGCTTGACACTTTCAAGGGAAGGTAACTTTTGTAAAGATAATGACGAGTTTTACGAGAATTTCTTGAACACCTATATTCATTCCTGCAGAATGCAGGCGTATACATGCATGTTGAAATGAACTCTTGTCCTTAGAAAGAAACACACAGCTTTGAATCTCTAAATTAGCCTAGCCAGTGCCAATATTCCCAATCTCACCAAACACTTCAACTGAGATGCATTCTTTTATAGTATTGTGATATGAAAATCAACATTGGTAACATTCCTTCCATGTTTGTAGTAAAAATAATGTACAAACTTGACCTCAAGTAATTTGGTGTCGATGGACATATATACTTATATACTTATTATATATATAGTTTTGTGGACACATATATTTCTGCGTTAGTATGAAGTCGTCAATATAACGTTTTTTTCTTGAGGATGATTGTGTCCCGTGTATATAATACACAGCTGCAGTGAACTTGAGTGCAGTCCACTGATATCGTGACTTTGTCCAAAATCCTTACTTACGGCCCGCAAAAGTAAGTCTGCTGGATCTCAATTTGGATTGCGATGGTTCACGTGTATACTTCTATACAGTCATCGACCAGTGCTTACAAGATACGTAAGCGTCACAGATCACACCGAGCCACTTTTCGAGATACTGTTGCAATGTCCTAATATCTGGAAGTTTGGAATTTTCACTGTGATTAAAATACAATGATAGAGTCGAAAATTACAGGAACGTAGCACCTATTGAGTCTAACTGGATTTATCAGACACAGGCTATAGCAAATAAATCCGCCTTCTCTGGCGTGAGATGAGATGGTCGACACAGGATTACAAGATTCATAATCGGAGCTTTGGTCAGTTTTAGGCAGAATTTTACAGCTGGATCTGAACGAATGAATATATGAAGCTAGCAAGCACAAAATGCTACTAATAACAAGGAATGAAACTGTCATAGCTCTGAATCTCCGATCGATCAAACCGGTGACAAGATCCCCCTATCTCAGTAACCGCATCTCTCAAAGGAGTGTTGCATTGAGGGATACATTATAAAAGAATCTTGGCTGAGATTGCCATGTGTAAGCGCCATACTGGCTTTTCAAATTGCCTTGAATACGGCAGTGAGAGACATTGGACTAGTTTCAATATAATACATTCGACCTGATCAGTGACATCTTTATACTTATCATGAGAGCTTATAATAATAATACTAAGAATAATAATAATCTTGATTTTAACTCGATGGCCTCAATGCGACAAGTGCTTGTTATCATGAAGGCCTAGGGCTAATACAAATAAGAATAACATTATAAATGAATATACGCAGACAATCTTGGTAATTCGAATTATATTAAGAAATGCGTCTTAAATAATTGTGTATGCATCACATAAATATACTTAAATAGTCTGATATGTTGAATTACTCTCGATATTATAGCATGTAGTTGTAAAATTTTGTAAGCTCGTTCTTACATTGGTAAGCAATTGCATAATGTCGGAGCTGCTACCCCGAAAGAGTTCTAAAACTGTTCTGTTCGAGCAAAATTCCTTTGCACTAGATCGTAAGCTCCACTTCAGAGAATGACTTATGAGGAGATCCTTAATGTACAAGGGAGCTAACCAATTTAAAACTTTCAACATTAACGCATTTAGGCTACAACAATATCGGTAGGATAGTAAATACCAACTGCCTCAGCACAAATTAAGCTATCACATTCAAGTATCAGAAGCGAAGAATGTTTAGGCAAGCTTTCAAGTCTACATATCACGCCGCCCGTATTGTACGCTCATACTATTCAGCTTGTATCACTGACGTCCCTACTCTCCTTGTTCCCCCCGCTGATTCACATCGCCAAGTTCACGCCTCTTGGCCGTAAGGGGGCGCTTTATCTGGTTACCCAATCGCCGTGCCGTAATAGCTCGGAGATAACCAGATTCCTCATACTAACCGCGATTGGCTAACTACCTCACGTGATCGAAATTACGTCATGCTTTCATGATAGTGAGATCACGACTCTCACGTAATGTGGAAGCCATGCCAATATTTTAACAGCGACACGTCCTCTTACCGCATCTCTCAAAGGAGCGTTTACCCGTTTTTATTAACAGTCAACATTCAATTCAAAATCTGAAACAATTGAATGGTGTTTACGTTAACATTCTAGGCAGCTTGATCTCCTTATATACTCATGCCGATAAAGCGTGATCTTATCAGTGGGATATTAACAATATTTACAGGGATTTATTTGTTAATTATTTGAAGATATCAGTGAACAAATGTTTGCAATCAGTTGACGAACCTTACTAAACAATGGAGGAAGTTATCCAAAAATCTGTTCATTCTTAACTCAGAAATTAACGTAATTAGAGCTGTTTTGCCGTCAGTTTATTGCCGTTAACGACATATGAACGTTTGAAAAGGGAAACAACTCATATTGCCACGACTCTTCCGTAAGAGTGATATTCATTGATCATTGGTGGCTGGTCTGTGCAGAGCGCCCCTTACGGCCAAGAGGCGCGAAATATGCGATGTGAATCAGCGGGGGGAACAAGGAGAGTAGGGACGTCAGTGATACAAACTGTTTATCAGCGTACCCTTATTGTGAATGGATGAAAACTCGAATTCCACCACTGTTTCCGTTTGGTGGATTCCGCAGGATATTATATCATCGCAGCGATCAATTTATTTATGGACTGTACGAGCATGTCATCCGATGTGTACGTATGACTATCTACAAGAATAGTCTGGCTACAATACAGAAACATCCGAAAATCACCCGGGGCCCTTCATTGACGCGGAAAATTGTTCTTGGACGAATTAAGCGCAACATTAGAAGGGTGGTGGATAACTATGCCATTGTACTGACAAGAAGTCATAGGACTCCACAGACGAATATACTGACTGCATATTTATGAAAACATAACAAGAACCAAAAGTGATTCCTGTGATGGTTTGTATCTCAGCCACACTTTTATTGTAGCTGTTCATGCGGACATATTCAATGACATGACCACACGGCCCCTTGAGCTTGAGCGATATTAGATCAAAATATTTCAGAGAGTTGATGTAATAGCCATATCAAGTCTCTGTTGGAAAATGTTGAACTACCGGTATGTGACCGCCAGATGGTAAAAAACAGCCCAATCGAAGGAGTATTTATTGAAACAAAAAACCGACGTCGACCAAGCGCTTCATTCTCCACCATGTTTACTCGTCACAAGACTACAACCACAATGATTTGAACAGAGAACAATCCTCGGGGACGAAACGTCCACCATCAGCAAAGGCTGAATAATGAATGTTGGATCTGACGTTGTTATTTGGAGTGTATTTCATTAAAATGTATTCAGATTATCAGTCGATGGGGGTCACACTGGTTCTTGTTATATCACACTGTGTTCCCACCACTCTCACATGTTATAGATTTCCCCATTGTGTGGATCTGCGGTATCCCATTGATGGGATGTGGACCATGGATTTCAAAGCGAAGTTGGTTGTCTCAGCGCCATTACTCACAGTTTCCAAAACTTGCCATACAGCAAGTCGTTTCGAAATGTCCAGATAACATGGCGATGGATAACATATTGGATTCTCCTGAGCTGGAATTAAAAAAAAAATGTCGCTGTGATCCTTGTATTGAGCACATACATATTGACTAATTCGGTGAAGTTCCCTCTGAGTATTTTGCCGAGTAATTGATTTAAGAAGATTTATTCATTGGATATACTAATTCATGGCATCAAAATGTATGCTCCTTCACCAATCTCATGACACGCCCAATTATGTCATTATCCAAAACTGCTGGTATGTTTTCTGGGAATGCGTTTCGTCTGACGACCAAGGTACAAAATTGATAGTTTTAGTGGATTTCTTCCGGCGAAGCTGCCACGCATTACAAAATATATTAACGGTGAAACGAAGATGTCTGACATGTTTGGGAAAACAAATTTTGATTTATTTCACAAAACTTGTGCATCAGCTGTCGTGTAGACCCAGCAACGGTCAAGAGGAGTATAAAACGACTTCAACGGTAACAAGGGGACATAAACCAGAGTGTAATGAACAGAGAGAGAGCCTTGGCTGCATTAGCAAAGATTGTTAATCTTAAATAAAAGTGATCCATTCCCATTCTTCCGAGACAGGCGTCTCGTGACGAGAAGCCTTGGTAACGTCCGGATTTGAGAGCATTCTTGTCCGGGATAGAACGAATAAACCTGACAATTGAGTGCTGGCCGTCTTTTCAAATGGAATCCATCCATGCATATATAGCTCGCTTGATAACTACATTATTTCCAGTAGAATGGGATTGTTGGAAACCAGTGGACACAAGCGTCAGATACGACATCCAGCAGCTAACCGTCGTCGCGTCTGTATTCGAAATATCTCATCACGCAGCGATGTTAGCCAGCTAGATTAAGCCATAATTACAGTACAGTGTTGAAGCGTTATTGAAGACATTTGTAATATGTGAAATGAGAGTTCATGAATTCACAAGATATAGGATGTTTTGTGGGGCTGAGGACTCTGAAATTTCACAAAGATAGCTAGGAGGTCCTGGAAAATGACACAAAGCTACAAAATCAAAAAGGGGAGTTAAAAACCAATCCATGTGGGCCGGAAAACGAAACATACAGTTTATATGTTATAACCTGTGTAGGTTTATATGTCGTCCTTGCACAGACAGCCATGGTTTGGTTGAAAGATCACGGAACTCTGCCAGGATAGCTGCGGGGATATGGGGGTGATAGAAGAGCATCCAACGCCCAATGGGGTGGGGGGGGGGGAATTTTTGATGTATGATATGAACATTAACATAGCATGTGTTTGTCTAATCGTACACAAGCAAACTTTCACCGTTCAGTATGCCTACCGTTCAGTTCTGTACCAATTGGTACCGTTCAGTTTCCTGTTGGTAACCTCCAGGCACAGGTAGCAGTCCTTATATAGCGGAGGACAAATATTGCGAGATGTATATATGGGGTGGCACTGGAGGCCATATTGGGTGTAAGTATAAGGACAGGCTGGAAACCAATTTTGATGTTGTCGAAAACTAAAACTTCATTTTGGGAAAACTTTTCGTACCAAATTGGCAAAACTGTTCTCAGTTACCTTTATTAACAGTTACTAAAGCTATTGATACCTACTTGAATAGTGATAATCCAATACTTTTCCCCTAATTCCATTTAAAACAGGAATTTATCCACTTTTCCACCGTGTCGCTTTCATCGACTACACCGAGACTGTATCCAAGCATGCGCGCGAGAGAAATAGTCTCGAACCAAGTGTGCAACTTTAAGCAAGGGAAATAACTTCTTCGTTGCATTTCGACGAACAGCGCATCAAGTCTGGTAAGAAAGGAGGCGACTTGTTTATGGATCTCTTACGTATTTGTTTTCATTACTGATCTCATAGTATATGCAATACAAATGAAAGCAATACACAAAGAGATAAAAAAAACTAGTTGTCTCATGTCTTCCCCGCGTCCACGTCCGATGTATCCCGCCATTATGTCAGCATCTTGTCCCCTCTAATACTGAAGAGCTCCAGATCACTCGGTTCGAGAGTATCAGATACGATGACGGCGGCCACGTTTGTAGTCGATGAAAACGACGACGTTCTATTTGGCGTTCTACGTGGATTTATTAAAAAACTATGAGAACTCAGACATAAAGGTACACACCATTTCATTTACAGGCAAGTAAAGCATAATTGTGCCAAAAATTTCAGCGCAAATCTCCAAATTATGAGCGATTGAGCCTAAAATGTTTTTGCGGAAAAATTTGGTTTCCCACCTGGTCTTATGTATAGAGAGCTCAGTTACTACCAGTAACTGATTGGTAACCGAGACGTAGCCACAACGATCCCAACTTTGCAGTACCATGCAGTTCTGACTTGAAGGCTACTGATCAGTTACTGGTTGGTGACCAATAGATTATACCATAAATGAAATGTGTGGTAACTGATTGGTGACCGGTTGGTACTGTTCAGTTACTGATTGGTGACCAACTTGACAACTGAACAGTACCAAGAGGGGACCTTTCCTACCAGTACCTACCAGTACCAAGAGGTACTGGCAGGTAAGCAGAAATTGGTTGGTAGCGGTTCAGTAACTGAGCTGTAACCAAGCTGTAACTGAGCTGGTACTGAAGTGTTACTGCATTGTTACCAACAGGTACCAAGTGTGGAAAATTGGGATGGTAACATAGCGGTAACTCATTGGTAACTGCATGGTAGCCAATCAGTAGAAAATTCATAGGATCCAATGGGTGAGCAATCAGTACCCGGTTGGTTACCGCTTGGTACTGATCACTTGAAGACTGAACGGTACCGCAAGGGGACCTTTCCTACCAGTACCAACCAGTTCTCCACCAACCAGTAGCCAACCAGTTACTGAGTGGTACTGGTTGGTGACGGTTTGCCTGTGTAGCCGTTGAAATCCCTCAGCTGTTCAGGTCTTATTGCTAAAAAGTGACATAAAATTGAAATTGCATAGTTGATGCTACTCGAAGAAGAACTGTGGAATTATTACAGGCGAAAGATTCTTTCTGTCAAAACAAAACCTTTGTTATGTTATTTAATGTCTGAACTTTGATGGATGTCCTGTGTTTTCCTGAACATTCACGGGGTTTCGTCTTCTTCAAGAGAGCTCCCTCATTCTGGAAACACCGCTGTAATTCATGTGTATTCTCTGAATTTTATGGGTAAAGTTCATGAATACTCCAGGTTAAACATCCCTGTATCGTTTTGAGAATGAACTCATTACATTTTGAAGCAGTAAGTGTTGCCCGAGAATAATTTACACTACAGCAACTGTGCTTACGGTATAATATATATGACATGAACCTATGCAATCGAATCGTTAATATGCCTATACTCCGCAAAACCGCTCATCCCTCATCACATTTCTATCCAGCAACCGACAGTTGATCGATCGGCCTTGTGTATAACACGTCATTCGTGTCTCCTAAGGTTAGCACTGGGATGTTCCTGACGTGAAGCAGCTTGGAGACACAGGAAATAATCTTTTTTAAGACCATCGGCTCGTCATATACGTTACATTCTAAATTTGCTATGTCAATCAAATGTTCAGATATTGTTAGGCCATCTTCGTGTAGACTTTCCAAACATGTAAGCATTGAATTTTTTGTCTTGACCATGTTGACATCATCTAATAAACCGTGACATTCTGGGAAGTTGTTACGCACTGGCTAGCCTTAGAGTCCCGTCAGCTGACGTCATCATTTCCAACGGACGAAGCAAGTACGAAATCGCTTCAAAAAGCAGTGGCTATAAAACATATTAATTTTGATATATATATCATCATCATCTCACTACGTATAATTTTAATCATCCTTATTTAGTAAAGAGGAAAATAGTTTACTGCAGAGTTTGAAAGAAGAAAGTAAATGTTATCCTCTGTCTATTGATTGGCTATTCGAGTCTCCTCCGCATATATACAATGTCAACTTGATTAAAGATTAAAGACCCCCATCGAAACTCTGTTCTGTACTCCAGACACGCAGTGGATAGTGTGCGTGAAAGACTTAGCTAGGGGTTAGACATTTGTATGTCAATAATATAATTGTCGACTGAACCGATCAAATCCCACAAGTCGATCAACATTCAAACCCGAAGAGAGACTTGCGGTTAGAGGAAAACTCATCTGTTTGACTATCAAAACCTTCTCAGGCGAACTTGATTGTCGGCCCGAGCCAATCAGCTAGATCCAGATGGAGCACTTCTTGAATGAATTATACCTTGAGGTACGCCACTAAAACCCAGCTTTAACTTCATGTTAATTCTCTTGAAGCCCTAACAAATTGCTTCCCTGAAAGTATTGAGCTTTCCTCGTCCCATGTGAAGCTGTCAGGTCAATTACGCAAAAAAAAAGCAACAAGAGAGCAGATAAATTTTTAACAAAAGTAATATCCGACATCCAGTAATCAGGCGTCATACACAGCCAGAAAAATGGTGATATTTATCACCATAAAATGGTGATGACAGCATCACCCAAAAAAGATGTTGAGTTAGAGCCATCATCCTTTTCCACCATCACCTTAAAAGGGTAATGGCTATCACCTTAAAAGGGTGATCAGCAATGAGTGCAAATGTTCACGTCATCGCCCTCAAAGGGTAATGGCTATCACCCTAAAAGGGTGACGACCTGGGCCATCTACTTAAAAGGGTGACGACATTGATCATCACCCATTTTCATCACCTTTAAAGGGTGATGAACAGGCATCATCACCATAAAAATGTAATGGGCCATCACCCTTTTTCTGGCTGTGTAAAGAATTCACGCCTCCATACTCGTAAAACTATTCCATACCTCAGTATTAGCCCACGTGGTAGTAAGCCCTCAATATGATGTTTAGACTATCGGTTGTTTCGTGTAAATGTAGTTCTGTGCGTAAATAGCCTTCACGTCGTCAATTTATCGGGATTATCGAAAGTAAGAAGGTCGTCTATATACATTTAGATTTCGATGAATGAGAAGGAACGAGATTTGAAATGATGATTTTTGCAAATAATCGAATTCATAAGAAAACAAATATAGTTCAGCCAATAATACACAATCAATTCCCACTAGATAACCTTTATGATTTTGGTATATAATGTTGTCAAAACCAATTTCGTATCATTCATGGGAAATTCAAGCAATTCTAACAACAAAGAAACATTATCCTTATATGTAGTAGAACTGAAGAAAGCAGAGGAATTCTGGCTGATATGTCGGTGAATTAAGACGGTTAATGAGATAATGATGAGGAATTGCTGTATACAGAGTACAGATATCACAGGTAAATGTGTGTCTGTCCTTTCGCATTAAACTCGTCCGTAATACATTTCGAGTTATTTTAATAGCCGCACAACATTTATCTGGAAGGTGGACAGAAGTTTGGTCAAACAACTTCAAGAATCAGTTATGAATCTTGCTTTGTATGGTTCTTTTTGCATATTGAGTGTCCTGTATAGTTTTGGTATATCTGTGTGAGTGGTCGGAAGTGAGCAAGTTCTTTTCTTGAAGGTTTTCGAATAGACCTTCCTGAGGATATGACACAGGAGAGCTTGTAACTACTAAGCTACTTAATCTCCGAAGAAGCGCCAATAATAATAATATTTAAATATTATTATTAAATAATTGGTTCGAAACTGTGACGATTTTGCTCTAGCGATCTGCTAGAACTCCCAGTACACGTCTCAGTAGTGGCTTTGCATGGAGAAGAGCAATCAATGTGTCAGCTTTGTTGACATCTGTATCAGGATATCCCTCGATGCTAATGAACCGTCTTATGGGAGGACCTGGTTTGACTCCTTTTGGGGCGAACACTTCTTCTCGTATTCCGTCGAACCTTCTGGGACACCCGGTTTGCATGAAAGATGAAAGTCATTTATATGTACTTTTCCTCGTGTGTTGCCCCGGGTTCAGATCAATGAAAACTGTGCGTGGCTGAACCAATGTGGGCGTAACTTGAATGTTTGTTTCCATGTATGAATATAGAGAATAACCATAGAGATCTATTCAAAATCATACATGAGACGTTATGATTAGTGCAATATACATATGGACTCAAGTAAACACCAATGTCATATTATTCATACAATTTTCCTCATTGTACAATATTTATTCTGTTTATCTGAAGATGGCTTCATTTTGTAATTTCAGGGACGTTAATATCAGCATTTACGGTATTCTGTGGTACAAGTACCCGGATTTCTACCCCAGTCAAGGCCTGCTTACTGAACCTCTTGGCCGCCTTTTTACAGATGCTCAGCTTTTTCGTGATCGTCGGATGGATATGGAGTATATTATGGGGCATGACATTTGTACAATTAGCATGTAAGTATATTATACCAATATCATGCCATCCGCGAAATGATGTTTCCAACAGTTTATTCTACTCCGGTTCTTCCATGAGTTTAGTCTGAGAGCTACGGTGTATGACTGTTCCATCTAGGACGTAGTTTGATTAGAGATGAAATTGTCCGCTTCGCGAGCAGATATACCCTATATGACCTACATATGAAATTCATAGCAATGGACAGTAGAAACGTAATTCAACCATTCACTCATCTGAAATATATTACCACCCCTTGTATGGTGATACGTCATCGGTTTCTATTCCTCTAAGAGAATCATTTTCCTTTGAATCTATGAGAAGTTCTTATAATCAATGCAGGAAAAAACAAAGACATTTGTCGTAAAACCCTCTATTGACATCCCCTTCCCATGCTAAAGTTGTGACGTACGAATGTGCTCAAGATGACGGATACAAACTTATAAGAAGTTCAAGAACGAAAACAGAACTCGAGAGGAGACAGAGAATGGACATTCGGAAGGGCTCCGCCAGCAGCGAGCTTATAGAAAACCACCATATTTTTTACACGGAGATACATAAATCTTTCATGAACAATGGATGGCTACTGAATGTTGGAGCTGAAGATATATATATATATATATATTCGTGTAGTGTCCTTATATATATATATTCAATATAAAGATATATATACATATATATAATCATAATACAGGAAACACATAATTTTGGACGACGGCTAACTATCAAATGTCGGATCTGCCGCTTATATTTAGTTATCATGAGCATTCTACAAACGGCAATCATGTACATTCCCTATTAACTTCATATGGTCGATCTATTATAGATAAACCTAATGACTTTGAAAAACATAATTTGGACGATTTCTAGCTGCTGATTGTGGGATCTGACTCTTGTAGTTTACTTGAATTTTTTTTCTTTTACTTGAAACACCTCGAGTGCAACCTTCAATTTTCAACTTAATCCGCCTCGCGATAGAGAAGAAACAAACAAACGCACACGTCTCATATTATGATATAATATCCGGATTTCTATCGCCAGCAAAATCTGGGCCGCTCAGTTTAAGGCAGTAGAGGATGTTCATTTCTCGAGGTTGAAAGTTTTTTTAAAGTTCAGTATTTTTTCCTCAGGTTAAGAGAAAATAATCCATCGAAACAAAATGGGGGGTCACCATACTCGTTATAAAAAATATGACAGCCAAATACATGCATACCACTTAAAAGTCATAACACTGAATACATAGGGAGATTTGAACTTTTTCTTGCTTGATGCTTAATAGATCAAACTGCCAGAGGTGAAATTCCCCCCATTTTGCTATATAATACTAAACACAAATAGCTCTTGTTGAATATGTAATAAAAACAGGGGGACACCATGCTTTCTTAGAAAATATTAGCGGTAAAACAGATAAACTGAGCCTTCCCAGTCCTAATTCCAGGAGGGGTGGGGGCGGGGAATCGAGGTGGGGGTATGGAATATTATTGGAAGTTCATTTATTAGCCACTTACATGTTGAAAATGACTAAGAGTGAATTTTGGGGAATGCAGAGGCATAATTGTCAACCTCGGGAGCACTTTGCACTGTTCAACCGTTGAATCTAAAATGTCAACTTTTTGGTCAGTCCAGCAAAACGCATAAATGTTTCTGTTGTGTCTTTTGTTGATTTTTATTCTATTTTGACATGTCTAGGTAATTGTGTTAGGAAACTCAGCTTGTTCTGAAAATATCGACAAATCATCGTGTTGTAGCCCCATAAGAGCAGGGAAATGAACGTCCTCTACTCCCTTAATGATGTTCAAAAGTTAACCTAGTCATAATAATGTCATAATGATCTGTTGTACTCTGTATCCTTGCAATTCACCGGCTTTGATAGGCTTGAATGTTTTATTCTAGCCTGAGAACCTGTGGATGAATTCAAAGCACTCTGTGAAGTTATATATTTCTGTGGATATAAGCGCAGCGAATGGTTAAGTTAATGAGTAATGTTGATGTATAATGAACGTTTAGGGGCAGCTGAAGGCAGTGAGTTGATACTGTGTTCATGGAAAATAATGATATGCCCTTTGTTTTACTTACAGTAAGAGCCGACGAAGACAAATCCGATTTTCCATATTACGTAAGACGCCAGAGTAGCGTTGAAGTTGGACATGGCTGAACGAAATTGGAATTATGGGATATTACCTTCAATTCAGAATGTCCTATTGTGAGCCATATTTTTTGCAAAGCCCTTTCCCCATACTCGCACCTGTGTGTACCTTCATATGTGACGATACCATCTGTGCAAAGGTTATCACTATCAAATGAGGTAAAAGGAAAATACAGTTCATTTGTTCATCCGGAGTGAAGTGGGGACAGATCATTCCTTCTTACTGTAAACAGGATTACTTCTTTGACTGCTAAATTGCTGATATACAGCTGAACGATGGAATATTGGCGGGAAGATGATTCTGAAATGGAAATATAAATTTGAGCTTCGTGTTCGTCTATAAATGTGTGTAAATTATATATCGATGGACAATGAGCGTGTAATAATAGTGATAATAAGATAACTTCGTTACATCGGGTTATTTGTGAAATATATTTGGGAAATCTGAAGCACGCATTATGGAGAAAATAGTTGACATAGTTTGTGACCAATGACGGCATGGTATCTTGTGAGTGACACCAGGAAGGATAACGCTTTACCTAGACCAGGACACCATACACACATCTACAAGTGCGAGACAATAATTCATCGCCTGGTTGTTCCCTGGAGAATTCTAAACATGTCATGCATATTTCAACCAATCTGGATCGTGGATAAGCTAAGCATACTAAAGTTTTGGTCTTTTGCTGCCGAGTTCGTTAAGAAATAGACATGTTTGCAGAGGTTGTCTTTTAGCCTGACGTTCATTCGGTTGTGAAAAAGAATAGGGCTTCAGTGGAAATACCATGAAATATCGTTAAACGTCCTTTGTTGTAAAGCAACAGTGATATATTATGTTGTGAGTTTTGTTTTGTGAGGCAAATAATACAAATTCAGTAGTCATGTTATTTGTTGAGCGTTCTTCCAATTGTCTCCAGCGGCATTGAAATCAACCATTCTACTATCATATACCTACCTATATATATTTCAGGTAATGTTATGTAGGCTTATACCTCTGAAATGGGGTTCTCATTTGGCCTCCTCTCATTGCATCGGTCCTCACCTATGCATTTGTAGTAGTTGGCATTATGACACCTCTGAGCATATCTAGGCATTCACAGTCGACTTGTATTTTTACTATCTAGAGTACATGCATGGTCTTATCGATGACAATATGCCTAAGTTTGCCAATCCACTAGGTACAATGAAGAAAGATGTTATACTCACTGAGATTTGAATAAGTCGTTGGCTGTTACAACATCTTTATATGTATATATTTGCTCAAATTTCTTCACGATCGAGTCAATCCAACGGCACATACTATATATGTTCTGGGAAATGTTCCAACATAACTCAACTGGAACGCCCTCTCTCTCTCTCTCTCTCTCTCTCTGCTTCTCATGGCTACGGCCACAGAGAAATCGATATTTACATCATTTTTTATGCTCAGAAAACTTGTTAATATGAAATTCAATTTACGAAGATAGAGAAAATAAGAATTGATGTTATCATAGCATTTTAATGCCCGCTATTATTTATGTTCTCGAATTATCCGTTTTTCATATTTTGTCGTCCAATGCGATCGTCTCTGGCAACGTGCAGTTTGCACAGGTTAACCGAGTAGACCCTTCTTAAAGAATGTTCTTAGAATTTGAATCGAAGGTAGACGGATTGAACGCAAATAGTATTTATGATGAAAGTATAATTTGAGAGATTCGCTACATGTCCAAAATGTTGACTTAAGGAAATTATTACCGCCGTACTATTAATTTGAATCGAATCCAAATTTTAAATTCCAATTTCGTCAATGTTGGAGTCTAATACAAACTATCTGAACGATAAGCTGTCGCCTTCTGTATTTCAAGTTCGTTGATGTACGTTTTATATGATTGTACATACGTTAAACCGTATTCCGAGAATGAATGATGATGCAAAGAGTTCATCTTTTACCTATTCCAAACCTGACCTAACCCTATACGTACGCTCTTGAACTTTCAAGTGTTGGAAGAACAGTCTGATTTTGTCATTGCTCAGTATAATGTTGCATTATTACATTTGTTCAGTGCGAATTTTCCGTATTTAAGTATGTTTAATTTAAGCTAATATTAACTGGTTTTGCGCACATGTTCTTATCGTCTATATTGCTTCTAGTCTTAAGTCTCGTTTCTATTGATTGTACCCTTAAATCTATGTTGATTTCTATTCTTATTACTAGTTCTTGAGATTTCGAATGTTTGTACTGATTGTACTGTTGAGTGATTTTCATGTTCAACGATGTATTGTGTCATTGGAGTATTCATTTTTTTAATGCAGATTTTTAACTGAAATCCCTCGATCTATTTGTTTATAACAATATCTAGACATGCACACACTTCCACATAAAATAGTCTCTTTAGAACGATATTCATCAATGTTCACGTTTGCTGAAACATTATGTCAATAATGCTACGTCCCTTCACCACCAGCACAAAGATTCAATGCTATATGGATATGGGTGTTTCTGGCGGTAACACTGGTAACTTGGTGGAAATGAATATATATTCGGCTCATGAATAGATGTGAGGATTCGATATACAATGCTACTACATCTTCCGTGTGAAAATAAATTCGATCGAAGAATAGTGGGATTTATGTGTTTAAATAGGTATTCTGGATTGATGTACTTCCTGCGCATTATCAAACCTTCCCACTGAAATGCTAGAGACAAACGACGAATGTTTTACGATCGACATCATGCGCATGGTCTTTCGTGTTTTGTTTCATATATAGGAATGCGTGTTTGTTTCACCCGAGGACCGTTTTTACATTGTGTGCTCAAATCTCTATACAGTGTTCAATAGAACAGAGACACAATGTAATTTAAAGGATATCGGAACCTTTCATTTCGTGGAATTATGCATTGAATCCCACAAATTCAGCGTTTGTGGGCCAAACAAGATTCAGGTTAATTCAAATGAATATGCTAAATGATCATGGTATTTTCCTCAAATATACCATTAACTGCTGACGAAAAACT
Source organism: Hanleya hanleyi (assembly GCA_036873755.1). Classification (NCBI taxonomy): domain Eukaryota; kingdom Metazoa; phylum Mollusca; class Polyplacophora; order Lepidopleurida; family Hanleyidae; genus Hanleya; species Hanleya hanleyi. The sequence continues at coordinate 98,114 of JAVTVY010051288.1, read as the reverse complement.
CAAATTGACCGAATATGTTCGAGTTTACCTACACTGCGGATGTCTCATACCTACCATGCATTTTTGTCACTAATCTTTATTCCCCGAAATCGAGATGGTGGTAAAACCTAAGCTAAGTAATTGAATGTTCAGCGTGATTTTTCTGAGATTTTTTGTACAAATGTACAATTTTTACTCAACGGAACTCTATGTTATTTCTGGTATTGTCTTTTTAAAATATCACACTGTTATTATGTGGAATTTGATGTCAAATTGTTTGCATGCGAAAGATAACGAAACCTCATAAAGATGGGATGAAAATTAATGAAAAAGATACAAAACCGACTATGCCATTTGTCTGCAAGTATTATTATACACTTTTGTCGGAAATCCAAGTCATGAAATTTCACTAATTTATTGATACGCCTTGTACATATACATGATAAAAGACTGGGGTTTTTTTTTTTAGATCTACGTGTTTTGTCGCCGCCATAATGTGACTGTGAAACATGGGTGATTGGTGGAATGTCGGTCTAAATAGAACCTACATTTTCAGAATTGGAGCGATATGCTTTGCTAACAATATTTCGATAAGTCGCATGACCTCGACCAAGACTTGGGCGACATTGACGAACGTCTATTGAACATTATTCTATTTTATCGACAGATACGTATTTCATATTCGTTTTAATCATGCAGATATTCTTCTTAAGTACGTTCCCAATGAAGTGTGTACATGTAGGTGTATCTGTTTGGTCATTTACTGTGTTGTTTTCCTGTTTTTAAATTTATATATTTTGATCATTTTCCTAATGTGATGAGAATGGAATAAATATGTGTGACTATGGATGTTATTTATCATGTTATTTTGTTTGTCATTTATCATGTTATTTTGTTTTATATATATAAACTACTAAAACATATATTATATATTGATAGTAGTTGTAGGGCTGCGGTGGAAGCGTTCTAGAAGCACTGCACATTGGAAGGGGTCGTCGGACGGCCATTGGGTCGAGCAGGTGGCATCCGGTCGTCTACAGGACGAGGCTGTTTTCGGCGATGAGTCAGCGGAAAGGGCATGGGGTAAACCAGGCCTCCGGTCGTCTAGAGGTAGGAGTTATTTTTGGGACGGGCTTTTTAGTGTAATTTAACAAGTCTTTCATCGGCACGAAGTTGAAGGGGGAATTCTATTTTGAGACGTGATATACGAAACAGATATGAACACTGTGTTGTCGAAACCGACGAAGTAGAGTAACCATTCCATTCTAATCCGCAGACCACTGCAGACCTGTATAAACACACATGTCTAGTGATCAATTGTATTCTTTCATACGCAGACAGGATTAATGAGGGTATCAATTTTGAAGTTCAAAATACTTATAGATTCTGGAAAAGATTTCCCATAACTATTTTATCGAAACAGGAGAACTGACCGGGTACCAGATGAAATAAATAGTGATCAAACGCCTCGTACATGCATGTGATTATGGGGAAGTATAGGGAGTTATTAAATACGGTATAATCACGATGGCTTAAACTATCGGAGATAAATGATTTACAAATACAGGATTGTGTAGATGAGTTTGATTATGTTAATCCGAATCCATATTTTAGGACGTCGCGAATCAGAAGCTGTTCTTTGTACGTATGACGAGTACACGGTACCAATTCTGATGTCTACTTGTAAGTGCTACAAAGTTCCATAAGTAGTCATTGTTTAAAACTGGATATTTCAGCTATGTGGTCGACAAAATACAAGCGTCTAGTCTGTCATTCAATATTCAGCCGTCGTCCATTAAAGAATTTCCGCGTCCATAATCCAAAGACCTAATTCATATAATAACTTTAGCACCAAATTAAAAGGAAAATCATTGTATACATAATACTAGGCTAATATCCGGCAAGACAGGAAAGGTCAACAGTTATCATTGATGCTAATAAGACATCTAGCATTTGCTAAATCCTGTGTTAAATGTGACGATTTTAATCAACGTCACAAAACATTGTTGCAGAAACTTATAAAACAGGGCTATTCCACCAAGCGCCCCCACTCAAAGTTTCTCAAATTTGGCGATATATATCGCATGCTGATAGCAAAATACGAACGTAGCGTGCAAGATCTATGGCGCTACGTTTCGTAACTTGTCTCTAATTCCGCTTAACCCGGGGCTAGGGGCCGTATGAACCCATGTACTTCAAGATCCTCATGGTACTCATATGAACAGTCACAATCAAAGCGTGACTGAGATACACCATTCTCTAGATAATGACTTTAGAACGATTATTATGAATTAAGAATACTGATCGGCGATACGGATTTTATATTTTTGGAACATCATGATGTCTTGTCGGCATCATTGAAAACTGTTGACCGCTTCTCTCTTGCAGGAAACTAGCCTATGTTTATGTATACTATGATTGTCTTTTTGAATTTGGTTCTAATACTGTTATATGGATATGGAATAGGTCTTTGGATTATGGACGCGGATATTCTTTAATGGGAGACGGCTGAATTATGAATGACGGACTAGATGCTTGTATCATGATGTTCCAAAAATCAGTAGCGCTGATCAGTATTAATAATCCATATGATATACGTTGTAAAGTCGTTATCTAGAGCATGATGTATCTCAGTCACGCTCTGATTGTGATCACATTTAACACAGGATCTAGCAAAAGCTCGTAGAGATCTTTATGCAGAGAATCTCAAGCAGAAAATAATATCTTTCGGCTGAAGAGCCTCAGAGTAATGCAGAAGACATGGAAACGTGTAGGATCTGATGGCAAGCCCATCAAAGAAAAATAAATGACATCAGTCATAAGAAAACTGACTCCACAAAAGGAAACAAGAAAGCCACAAACCGCTTCGCGCCTCTCCTTGATGAGGTGGAAGAAACGTGTGGTTCAGAAGTTAACGATATTGACATTGACAGTGAAACAATTAAAATGTAAATACCCAGCCAAATGATCAGAAGTCTGTTTCTGATCATACTGAAAGCGTTGACACCATATCGACTCCAATCCAGTTGATTCAGAGAGATGTTACCTCATCTGAATTAGACAGTACAGACCTAACGGATGCCAGTTATGTATCAAATCAGGATACAACTATGCAATCTGATGATTCATACGTTAGTCCTATTCACTCTGGTGTGGATTTGGACTTCACACCAAGTGAGGAAATAATAAATGAATTCACAGATGACGATAGTAATCAAAAGTCTTGTAGTAAAATACCTACCCGATTCCGCAAAAGTAAAAGGAGAAAACCTTACCTATTGAAACCGGCAAGAAGCCTACAATAGACGATACTACCTCCACTCCTACCAGCGATTCCCCTATGCTCTCTGATGATGAGTATAGTGAATGTAATTAACGTCCCTTGAAAGGCGCGACTTCTTTGAACCAAAGGTCGAAAGTCTTGTTGAGACAAAAGAGAGACCAAACATTTATAAGAAAAAAAGTAAAAAAGAAGAGAAAGCAGAAAAGAAAAATGAAAAGAAAGCTCAGAAAGAATTGCTCAAAATAAAACGTACATAATATCTATATCTTGGCTTGGGCAGTTTTTTTATATGTCATTTCTTTATACAGACTAAACATGGCTCAGTCACCAACCATCATTCAGTGGAACTGCAGAGGAGCTTGGCCAAATTTGAATGAACTTCAAGTCTAGACTCAAGATTATGAACCATCAGATTTTTGTTTCAATGAGACCTTTCTGAAGAAAGCAAATAAAGATAAATTCAAATTTCGCCAATACACACCTTATCATTCTTAAGCTTGAGAAGAAAATGGAAAAGCTACAGGCGGCTCTTCAATATTGATTAAAATGGGTGTTTTACACAGTCCTGTTGATTTAGTGACAGATTTACAAGCTGTAACAGTTCGTATTGCACAGTGTACATACCTTCTTCTGGTAGTCTCCGTCTTGGTAACTTCAGAATATTGACGTTCAGCTCCCGAAACCTTGTTTATTGATGGGTGATTTTAACGCTCGTAATATTCTCTGGGATAATGAAGACAATTATGCTTGAAGGTAAAGGCTAAATTCTTGAAAATTTTATATCAAATAATCCTTTGTGTAATTTTAATGATGGTTCTTGTACACATTTGTCCTCAGCTCACGGAACCTATTCAGCATTAGATATCTCACTTTGCGACCTTCCTATTCTCGAAGAATTTACTTGGTCTGTTCATTCAGCTGATGACAACCCGCCCCCCCCCCCCTTTAACAAGGTATAATTTTGAGAAAGCAAATTGGCTAGAATTTGAAAAGCGTTGTTCACAAAAACTACAAGCAGACTCTTTCGCTGATGTTCCAGATCCTATACAGTTATTCTCAGATATGCTGATTGAAATTGGCAACCAAACCATACCCACATCTTCAGGAGTTGCACACATTGAAAAACCATGGTTTAATGATGACTGAGAAGAAGCAAGAAAATGTAGGAAGAAAGCTGAACGGTATTTCCGCCGACATCCTAATCCTGAAAATTTGAAATATCTCAGAGTTACAAGAGCTAAAGCTCGTAGAACCATGAAACAGAACAAATGTGATTCTTGGAAAAATTATGTTTCTAAAATCAATACACATACTCCTATAACAAAAGTTTGGAATATGATCCAAAGAATAAAAGGTAAAAGTCCAGCGTTCATCATCTCAATAATGGAAACCATGTGATAACTGACAGAGTAGAAATGGCGAATAATTAGGCGAAACAGTTGCCAAAATCTCTTCGTCAGATAATTATGTACCTAAATTTCAAAATTTCCAAAAAAAAAGAGAAGAGAAAAATGAAATTAAATTCCCCTCCGGTAACCGTGAAGTCTATAACGCTATATTTACAATTCAGGAACTTCATACTTCTCTCACAAAAGTTAACGATTCTGCTGCAGGCCCTGATAATATTCAGTATCAACTTTTGAAACATCTACCCGAATCTTCTATAGAAATCCTATTACGCATATTCAGCAGACTTTGGATGACAGAAGACAGTCCACCGTCTTGGCATAATGCCATATTTATACCACTACCAAAGCCTGGCCGTAACCATACAGTCCCTGGTAATTATCGCTCGATTTCACGGACTAGCTGTGTTTGTAAAACAATGGAACGCATGATAAATGATCGCCTTGTTTTGGTACCTGAAAACTGAAAAGAAACTTACTGATATTCAAGCTGGTTTCCGTAAAATAGAAGTACCATTGATCATTTAGTCAGATTAAATTCGTATGTCAAGAATGCTTTCGCCAAGAATGAACATTTGGTTTCTAAATTTTTTGATTTAGAAAAGGCTATGATACTACATGGAAATACGGGATTCTAAAAGATCTTCATAATATGGGATTAAAGAGCCGTTTACCCGTTTTTATATCCAACTTTTTCAATGATAGACAATTCCAAGTTCGGTTGAGTACAACCATGTCTGATCATTTCGATCAGGATCAGGGTGTCCCACAGGGCATTGTTTTGTTTACTACTGTGTTTAGTATCAAGATCAACAGCTTAGCTGCAGTTTTTAATAACTCTTTGTAGACGATTTCAAAATATCATGTAGTGGAAAAAGTATACACAATATTGAGAGAACATTACAACTTTGTCTAAACAGAATTCAGAAATGATGTCTAGAAAATGGCTTCAAATTCTCCAGAGCTGAGTCAAATTGTATACACTTTTGCAGAAAATATTTCCAGCACAAAGTTCCAGTACTTACATTAGATGGAACTGAGATCAAAGTAGTAAAAGAGGTCAAATTAGGAATATTGTTTGACCATCGACTAACATTCAAATCGCATATAAATTGCTTGAATGCCAAGTGCACGAAACTCTTGATTTGTTGAAGGTAGTTGCCAGCTATAAGTGGGGAGGAAAGCTTATATTTCGAAGCCGATGAATTTCCTTTAGAACTTCGAAGAATCACAAAATTGCGATCAAATCACTCAAATCCTGTATATAGCTGTGTTTCAACCCTCAGTACGTGGAGTTCTATTTGATGAAACCCTCCATTATTCCACCTCTTGGAAATCGTTTGAAACCACACATTGTAGCAGCTGGTATTAAGCTTGTCAAATTTTACCTAACAAGCTCTTGCCAACTCCACCATGGCAGTTAGCCAAACCAGAAGTAGATATTACACTGACGAAATACAAAAAGGCAGACGCGAGCCAGCTCGTGTATACACAAGAATTTGGTTTACTGAGAGAGAAATACAGATCGCATCAGGCTATTTATACAAATGGTTCTAAAGATGGTGAGAGAGTAGCATGCGCTACTATCTTAGTTCCAAACCTAAAACATATCAACTACCAGGTAAAAGTTCAATATTCACTGCCGAAGCAAAAGTTCTATTGTCGGCTTTAGAAGGTATTGGATCCACGAAAAACAACAAATATATTTTCAGATTCACTGCCATGCCTTCAAGCGATAAAAAGTGGAAATTCAACTCATCCCACCATCTTGAATATTCTACAATTATATGACTGTAGATTTGATCAACAAAGACATCAAAGGTAATACTGGAGCTGATAAAATGGCTAAGGCAGCTCTAGCTAATGAGGTTGATCCTGCCTGAATCCCATACAGCGATTTCAGACCGTCTATCTGTGCTTATGTGAGAAAGTTGTCCCAATCTTTATGGGATGCTATTGATAATAACAAACTGCACGAGGTCAAAAAACTGTAGGCTATACTCACGTGAACAGTCAGAAACGTTTCGATCAAGCCATGACCAGACGATGTAGAATCGGCCATACACGATTAGCGCACGAACATTTACTAAAAAAGAGCCAGTCCCAAGGTGTATTCCATGCCACGAAGATCTGACAGTGAAACATATTCTTATCGACTGGATAGATTTTAAGATTGTAAGAGATACTTTATATCGAGCAGCTACTTTGGAAGAGCTTTTCAGTCGGGTAAAAGAAGATTGTATTTTAGATTATTTGAGAGATCGGTTTGTTGTATAAATTTTAATGTATGTACATGTTCTTAATGCATTAGATTACTGAGTTATTAACTTAGGTCATATACTTAAAATTGTGTTTGATCGTCGCTAGAAAGCGGAAATATTGCTGAATGCGACGTTAAACCTTAATTCTCCTTCCCTACCTTAGTTCACGATGTCGAAATTGTAATTATCTCTTTTGTCGTAAAGTCGACAAACGAGAAGGCCCGCTTCATTTTTATAGAGATATAGGTCCAAGTAAGATGTGCCGCTAGGGCCATCTGTAGTTTCCTTCAAATCCATTGAAGGTGGATATATATTCTTCACTGTGTCATTAATATAGCGATTATTCACAGCAAGAAGGTCGTCAATACAGCGTCTGGTGAATGTGATAGAACAGCTAGGCTTTGAAATAAACTGTTTTTAAAAGCGTCCGCATATAGTCGTATTTATAAGTGAACAGATATAGGTCAGCTAAAAGAAGTGCACAATAAAATAAAATATGCCAATAAAACAACCCGGTGTCACTTGTAGGCAGGTTGCGTTCTAGAAATATATTATTTTCTCATATAACTGTGACAATAAATTCATATAGAACTCCTGTAAATTTTTAATCGGTAGATAGGTCTACACTTGTCATTTCCAACTGAACTTGAACAGTTCATCCTCTTTTTAAAGCTACCTGAACTATTGTAATCACTATATGTGAAAAATGCGTCAATACTCGGTACAATATATTATAGTTTAGAGGGATACATCGTCATGTTGAACAAAAGGTCGGGGTTCCTCATATCTTCCTGAATAAATACACGAATAGATATGTTTATGATTATGCTTGATTACCGACGCCAATAATCGCTCTCAGTTTGGGGGGGGGGGGGGTTTCGTGAAACACACACACAACAAACATATGACCATCATACCTGTACGTCAGAGTCGTATGATGGGAAATATCCTTTAATATGTTATGTAAAAAACTTTGCCCATCAACGAAGCTCCTTAGATTTCAAGGTCTTGATTGAACACTTCTGGGAGGCGATGTATATCGTGTATTTGCGGCAAGCGGTGTTCACACAATATCTTTGAAGCGGTTGAAAGCTGCGTTTCTGACAAAAAAATGACAATATCCCGAATTCTTTGCAACAAAATCCTGTGTGTAGCATGCCATGGCGTTTTACGCCAATAAGTGACGTTTGACGTGGAAGCACAGCATACCAATGAATATCGACTGACTACAATGTGGTTGCAAGCATATTTCAAATTCGAACGTTTTTTGGAAAGGAAAACGCTCTTCATCCGCATTGACGTTCCCAGGAATTTGCATAGATTAATGATAGTTCGTCTGAATTGGTCCACCATTCGATTCCCAATACAGGTAGATCGTCGATCAAAGCTCAAGAAAGCAGGTCCTTCGGAGATTCGTGAACAATCGAAAGTAATACTCAAAAAAATCAATCTGATTCGCTAGAACTACGCAGTTCTGTCAAAAATTTCGATCTTTTTACCATTGCACCAGCCATTGTGGCCGAGACTGTATATCTGTCATATTGTGAATTCGACTATATGCACAAATTACAAAATCCTGATCATTTCAAAGCCTGTTCCCTCTCATTCATCAAATCCCACAACGACGATATCGTTGCTTAGGATAACCTCTGCATAGGTGGTGCCGTGAAAGTCGTGTCAACCTTGACAGATCTGAAGGGAACCAAAGATAGTCCAAGTGGGACATCTTATGCAAACCTATACCACTATAAACAAGACAGGACAGATGATTACAATTCTGACATTGTTAACTACCCGTTCCTGGATAGTATTATCCCAGAGGGGCTTGCATATAGCGTATGCATATCTTGCCTAGAAGCATTTGCTTGATCCTGTGTAAAATATCAGTCAATGTCACAAAACATTTTGCATGAACTATTTCGAACAAGCGGTTAAATTTGATGAAAAATACCACCCACAGATAGCAGTGCGATCATTATCGCAGAGTGTAACATCCCTGGTGCTACCTTTTGAACTTCTGTCTAATGCCGCTCAACCCGGGGCTAAGGGTCGTATTAACAACGCCACATATACGTGGCCCAGATTTAACGTTCAATATAATGCCTTTGGAACGAATTTGGATAACAGAATACCACAGGAACATCAGGATGTCGTGTCAGTATCATTTAAAACTGTTGACCGCTACTCTCTTGCGTTTATAGATATACTTTACACTGATATTAAAACATAATATACAATTATTAGTTGTTTGTTAGCATCTATCTGCCGCCCACATAGGAGCTAGGGGTCGTGTGGAGATGTTATTCAAGATGTCCACAAGAACAGCTACAATAAAAGCGTGGCTGGGATACAAATCATCATAGAGATCACTTTTGGGTCTTGTCATATGTTAAGATATATGCATTATGTCATTATATCTGTTTTCGGGGTTATATTGACTTCTTGTCACCACCTTTATATTTTTGCGTTTAATTGTGCAACTTTACCTATTCTTCATCACATTTCCATTGCAATGGAATTGACATTTGATCAACCGACCCTGTGTAAATTTACATCCTTCGTGTCTGCTGAAATTATCACTTGGACATTCCTCACGTAAAGCAGCTTGCGAAAACAGGAAATCATCTTTTTACGACAGTCGGTTCTTCGAATCAGTTGTATTCCAAATTCGCAAATCTATCGAAGACCAGATTTTATTATATTTAATCACTCATTGTAGACAAAATTGACATTGGTATTACCCATTCCAACCAATTAAAAATAAGAAATATGTTAGGACGTTTCGACGCCTTGGCGAACCTTATGATTTCTTCAGCTGACGTCATCAATTCCGACTCATGCATGCCTTTATTCGTAGAGAAAATAGTAAAACCAGGCAGTGGCTGTACAGACACTTGTTTTAAATAAGTGTCGGGAATAATTTTGAATTTTCATGAACGTTATTTTACAATAAACAAATATATATTTCCAGTCGAACGTTGCAAAGATGATGGGTAGAGTGTTGTTTTATGGAAATAACTAAACAATCTGAAATCGTACAATGAACTGTGGGCTTGTATAATGTTGAATAAGGTTAAGCATGTCATAGATATGTTCGAACCTGTACGGGTTTCCATCGAACAGTTGCTAGATTTGAAGATGTATTTAGTGAGTTTCAAACACAAACGACAAATTCAAAGAAAACAATCAATTACAAGCGTATGATCCGTCATTCATTATTCAGCCGTAGTCCATTAAAGAATCTCCACGTCTATAATCCAAGGACCTATTCCTTATTCCATATAACAGTATTAGCACCAAAATTAAAAAAAATACAATCATAGAATATATAAACATAGACTTTTCCCCCAATCCGGTCAATAGTTTTTAATGATGCCGGCAAAACATCATGATGTTCCAAAAGTATCAAATCCGTATCGCTGATCAGTATTCTTAATCCATATGATATTCGTTGTAAAGTCGTCATCTAGAGAATGATGTATCTCAGTCACGCTTTGATTGTGCCTGTTCATATGAACAGCATGCGGATCTTGAATTACATTAGTTCATACGTGAGTGAATGGCGTTGGGAAAAGGGGTTTTCATTATGGACTCGGAAATTCATAACGGACGACAGCTGCTACCGCAAACTGATAAACACAAAATAGAAATCAGAAAAGTAATTTGATTCCGGTGATTTCTTCCGCATTCTGCATGCAGATGATTTGAACTTCAATCAGATCCGACATTCCCTATCCAGTAGTCTTCCTTGCAGAATTGCCACGACCAGGATTGACATACCTTATTCACAAGACAAGTTTGTCGCCAATCTTCAAAGAGGCATACCATACAGATACATACAATGATACCGTTATCGCAGACATAAGGAATGATACCGTTATCGCAGACATAAGGAATGATACCGTTATCGCAGACATAAGGAGCGCAGTGAAAAAATAATGATGAACAAAAATAAAGAATAACGTACGTAAAGGGCCCACCTTCGAGATTTGACATTTGTATGTCAGTAAAGTAATTGTCGAATAAACGAAACAAAGCCACGAACAAAATTCAAGGCCAAATAGAGATTGAAGATAGAGGAATACTCATATGTTTGACTCCCAATCAGATCGATAGAGCATCTGAACCCTGCCAAAAGAGCTTTGATCTTGGCCCAGTCAACCGACTTGATCTAGGTGGAGGAATTCATGAATGAATTATGCGCCGGAACACGCCACTAAAGCCTTGTGTTATTTTAAAATTGATCCTTTTCAAGCCATGGCAAATTGCTTTCGTCTGACTGCTGGACCCCGATCTCTTTAGATTCATGATACGGCCGTTCAATGACGCAAGAAAACAATGTAACCATTACTTATAAGACTAATGTTTGTTAGTATCTCTTATGTTTGTCTAGCTCAATCTGTTGAAACTGCGAAGAGTCATTCAAACCATGTGGTATACATTTATGATGACATGGGCTTTTTGAACCCTTTTGTCGTATGTTGTGATTAGAGGAACCAATAATATTTTAATTTGCAAAAAATCTGACGAATATCATGAAATTTCGTTATATGCAATTTGTCAATATGCCTTTATTTTTAGTTTTCTTTAATGACTTCTATTGTTAATTTTTTCTCATCGCCACAGACGCGCGACAAAAATCGATACTTCATTGAGAGTCTAGACTACACAGTGTGAGAGGTCATGATAATGTTTCTGTTTTCAGATGCCGCTGGAATTATAATTCAGATTTCTTAATCTTCATCGAGGTCGCCAATTTCGAAAGTGTTAGTTTCTACCAGAAATCAGTTTTCTCTGACATAAACGATTGTATCGCGATTGGTCTGAACGAATGTATTCATAATAATGCCTGATGCCGCAGGGGATAGTTCTCGTGTGCGAACAACTATTGGTAAGATTTATCTTATTTTAATAACTTTTGCCTCGAGAGGTGATATGCTCACCGTGTGCGGCGAACGTAATTCAACAGTTCAGCAGTTTTATTCGATCGACCCCAATGGAAACGTATCTTATATTCACGAGATTCGCCGTTGTCCGCCGTTTTTACACGGATGCGGTCACGCGAAAGTGCTCAGTGGGAACTGGAATCAATTCGGTGATCCTTTTGCTCACCGTGTGCGCTGAAACCACACGAAAGCTATCCCCTGAGTCAACGGGCACTTGAGACCGCTAGCTCAGGGCCTGTCTCTCGTCTGCGCCGGGCTTTAGTTTTCATTTTCAACAACAGGGAGATCAATTGTACACAGTAACGGCAAGAATATCAACAGAGAAATTTGAATATACCCTCCGCTTCGACAAACTTCAATCTCGTCATAGCATGTTTGGACGAGTTTCAGCAAAATTCAAAAAAAAAATTCTCATTATGACGTCAACCAACAAGTAGCGAGACTCCACCTTTCAATTGTAACATTGCAATTTTGCTAACCAAACCACGAATGGCGCCTCTCCGACACGGCCGTCGAAAAATAAACGGCATGCTGTGCCATTTATTTTTGATGGCCATTTTCTCTCGTTCTCTCAGAAACGGTAGACATGAGTTGAGTTTGACGCGACAGATTTCATTCTGTACCTGTCAAGACATATGTCACTGTCTCGGAGTTGTAGAAAATTTGATGACAGTCCAGATTTTGAGGTTGATTACATATTTACTAAAGGTGGATTAAGGTTAACCTTACGGGCATACATTCAAGGTTATTATTATCATGGTCACGATCATCTGTTCCTAGTCCCTGTGAAAACAGTAATTGACAGAACAAAGATTATGAAAAAGCACCCGAGTGAATATATTGTACAGATCTAGTGTGAGGACTGATGAGAGTTTTACCCTCAATATATATATATATCATCCTGGGTTATTTTTTTAACATTGTCAGACTGTGCTATCTACCACTCACATTCAAGCAAATAAAAGGCAAATGGTAGCAATTTCTTTTTATTTTTCGGAAAATTCGTAGGAGATGGTTTGAAGGCTGTGATAGATTTGAATGCAGAATGGGGGACTTGCACAACATCAACTATCCAATCCAATTATGTGATTGCTACTTTAGGTTTGTCGATTTAGACCCTGTTATCCAAACAACTGACAGAAATATCACTTCAGATTTATCTTCTGGTCCAATGACGCAAGCCTCCCATTGGTAGCCTGGTTTGAAAGCACAAATTGAGATTTGTTGAGAGTAAAGTCATGTTTATATCAATACGATGACAGCTGAGTAGACCATAACACCGGTTTTCGCCTTTCTCTTACTGAATAAATGATATCAGCGGTCATCCCTTCTCTCTTATCGAATATAGAATATCACCGGCTATCGCTTCTCTCTTACTGAATACATATCACTGACCATCGCTTCAATTTTACTGAATGCAAGATATCACAGGTCGTCGCTTTTCTCTTACTAAATACACGATATCACTGGTCATCTCTTCTCTCTTACTGAATACACGATATCACCGGTCATCGCTTCTCTCGTACTGAATACACGATATTACTGACCATCGCTTCTCTCTCATTGAATACACGATATCACTGATCATCGCTTATCTCTTACTGAATACACGGTATCTCCGATCATCGCTTCTCTTACTGACTGCACTATATCACCGGTCATCGCTTTTCTTACTGACTGCACTATATCACCGGTCATCGCTTCTCTCTTACCGAATACAGGATATCATCGGTCATCGCTTCTCTCTTAATAAATACACGATATCACCGGTCATCGCTTCTCTCGTACTGAATACACGATATCACCGTTCATCGCTTCTCTCGTACTGAATACACGATATCACCGGTCATCGCTTCTCTCGTACTGAATACACGATATCACTGATCATCGCTTCTCTCGTACTGAATACAGGATATCATCGGTCATCGCTTCTCTCTTAATAAATACACGATATCACCGGTCATCGCTTCTCTCGTACTGAATACACGATATCACCGTTCATCGCTTCGCTCGTACTGAATACACGATATCACCGGTCATCGCTTCTCTCGTACTGAATACACGATATCACCGGTCATCGCTTCTCTCGTACTGAATACACGATATCACCGGTCATCGCTTCTCTCGTACTGAATACACGATATCACCGTTCATCGCTTCTCTCGTACTGAATACACGATATCACCGGTCATCGCTTCTCTCGTACTGAATACACGATATCACCGTTCATCGCTTCTCTCGTACTGAATACACGATGTCACCGGTCATCGCTTCTCTTACTGACTGCACTATATCACCGGGCATCGCTTCTCTTACTGACTGCACATTATCACGGTCATCCCTTCTCTCTTATCGAATACAGGATATCACCGTTCATCGTTTCTCTCGTACTGAATATACGATATTACAGTTCATCGCTACTCTCTTACTGAATACACGATATCACCGTCCATCGCTTCTCTCTTACTGAAAACACCATATGACCGGTCATCGCTTCTCACTTACAAGTAATTTAGCCTTAGAGTTCACTTATTCTATGGTGGAGTTAATAACAATAGTGTTTGATGAAAAGATATTTCGATTATGGATGACCACTGGCTACTGAATATAATATCCGCACGTGTAATCTAGAAATTTAGTTGAGTAAGCATTGGCGAAGATTTCTAATCTATAGAGAGACTATCGAGCGACCATTACTTATAATATAACATAGACCTTATCATGATTTCTGAGTTCGCATGATGAAAAGACACTTCCGTATAAAGTCCTTATTGCGAAATGACCCACACGCAATAAAAACAATTGCACGCAAAAGGATAGGCAGCTCTGGAGATATAGTAGTGATGTAGTGAAATGCTGCATTCTAGATATGGGGCTACTTCACGAATGACACGGTAAGATGTATTTTGTTCGAAGTCCACGTCGGGAAGGAAAGTCATGTTAACAGCACATCGCAATTACACATATTTGGTTAGACAGTATCGTTTTTTATGTATGTGAATTGGGTATTACACGTTGAATGTAGAACATTTTCAGCGGTTCACATTCATAAAATTGATCTGTGCTTTTGCATACAAGCGTACCATCCCACATTCATTACCAACATAGTTATTTACGTGTAAGAGAGAAGCAGTCAACAGTTTTCAATTATGCTGAAATGATGTTCCAAGCGAACGCCGAAGGGAACAGTCATGAATGTACACTCAATACTATACACTTCATTTATTTCGTCCAAAGAGCTGCCGAATTTGCTTTCTATGATCAATAGTTTTATTGTTCACCAGAGTGAACGCACTCAAAGGACATTAAGCTTGCCGCCCCCGGGCCTTTCAGTCTGAGATATGTTGATTCCTTCAAGAGGAAATTAACCGAATGAGCGTCATACCGATCTTATATTGATTGTAGTTCTTGGTTCTTCTGAGACAATTACCTGAAAGCATAATTGGGCTTAACGATGCTTTCTAAGATGTCGAAATTGGCTGGCACGTATAAATGGACAAGGGATAATAATCCGACACAGTCGAATATCACCGCGCATTTTGCAATCGAAACCCTAAACATGTAGAGAATTACGCACTTAGCAGCACTGCTTGAACTACATTATACCCTCTGTCCAGTATGTAAAGATACATCTGGAGCAGCCTCACACGCGATCTGGAATTCGTTTGAAGAAGCTGTTAGCGAATGAGCAATTAATCAGACAGTCAATGGTCCAATTTCACATTATTAAGAGAACAAAGAAGAGCGTGTCTGTGCAGAGGCTCATGACTTCAGCTGGTCAGCTACTGGTTCATATCTTTTCACTTTGCACTATCTGTTAACCTAGGAGAATATTTCCATGTAACATTTACCGTACCAAATTATACATTATTCTAAACATAACATTTGGTACTTTCTCTGAAAACTGGAAAAATATAGTACATATGTATAAAGTTATATCAGTTTTCTCTGGATCAAAATGATCTTCCAGTTTAAAAGATGGGGGGGCAAAGTGAAAATATCCGAACCAGTAGCTTTATCAGCTGAAGTCACGGACAGGCTCTTCTTTGTTCTCCCAATAATGTGCAAGTGATTGCATTAGGTGATAACATGCAATCACGGACGTTCAGTTCTGGAGGTTGAATGCTTTTTAAATTTCAGTATTTTTTCATCAGGTTAAGAGAGGACGATCCATGAAACAAAATGGGGGGGTCACCATAATCGTTAAAACAATATGGCAGCCAAATACATGTATACCACTTAAAAGCCATAACACTGAATACATAGGGAAATTTGAATGTTTTCTTGCTTGATTCTCAATTAATAAATCAAACTTCCCTAGGTCAAATTTTCCCCATTTTGCTATATAATACTAAATACATATAGTTATTGTTGAATGTGTAATAAAAACAGGGGGTCACCATAATTTTTTATAAAATATTAGCAGTATAACAGATAAACTGAGCCTTTTCAGTCTTATTTCCAGGAGGTGTGGGAGCAGTGAATCGGGGTGGGGGTAGGGAATATAATCATTTATTAGCCACTTACAAGTTTCCTTTTTGTTGAAGTTAACTTTTGTTAGGAAATTCAGCTTGTTTTGAGAAATTCGACAAATCACCATGTTGTAGTTCACCATCACTGAACAACATTGCTCCTGTTCACCATTACTGAACAACATTGCTCCTGTTCACCATCACTGAACAACATTGCTCCTGCTTACCATCACTGAACAACATTGCTCCTGCTTACCATCACTGAACAACATTGCTCCTGTTTACCACCAGTCAAAAAATTTGCTCATGCCTGACATATATTGAGAAAATATTACACCTGTTTAGCGTCATGGAAAACCTTTAGGTTTGTCTACCATCTAGGCGGTATGCCTGTTCACCTGCCACTAACACAATTTAGAAACTCTTTCTTGACCTACATCCCTCATTTGCGTACACTTCGCCATCCATAAGATGGCTTGCGAATCCTGTGTCTCCATTATCGCGGAGCGATATCCAGTACTTTACCGGATTCTGTTCGGCCTTCATCCGGCGGAGAACAGAACCGAGAAATCTGATAAATTACAGGTTTTCATTCCACTGCTGAATCAGATATTGCCTGGGCTTACGAAATATATAGGTATGTATAATTTTCGTATCATCCAAGAGGTGTGATGGATCTGAAATTTTGAACAAGTAGTTCATCACATGACTCGAAAATGGCGAGTTACGTTGGGGTTACGTCGGTAGACTTTGGCTGACGAAGTCACGTGGTATTGATTTATGGAAATTCGCTCCTGCAGTTGCCGAAAGTAGGCTGAACATGGATACACACGATCCCAGGGTCAGTCTTACCGCGTATAGATGACCGAGATGGTTACAGGTTGCTACATCGCTCTCTCTAACATTTCCGCATGGAAAATCTTATATTTTATACCACTATCTTTTATGAAAGGGATGCCTGGGACACTACGATTATCAACGAGGATCGGTCCAGTCTCTTGCAACCCACCAACCAACCAATCGATATCAGCGCTTAATTACTAATCCACCGGAGAAGAGTCTTTACATTCAGCCCGGATTCATTACTCCAATTCCACGGCAAGGTCACTGGAATGTTGATGCGTTTATCATGCGTACTGCATGTACAAGTAGGTCGTTCACGCACCTTGATGATTTCAAAACAACATTGACCCCAGACATATCACCGTTGGTAGTACTATATATAGCGCATTGGCTAATAAAACTTGCCAGATGTAAAGTGTGAAGATGCACTGAAAACGAAAAACCGAAAATTTGATTTCGAGGTCGTGATAGGTTCAGGTATTTGCACAGAACGTCGAGTATTTCCCGCCTCCGAACTGTTTACTATGATATTCGAACAAGAGGTGTGAGCACAGACATTTGGTTAGCGAGAGTCGTCCTCAAAGAATTTCCGCACCCATTATGGGTTACACACACCAAATTATCTCATTATTTATGTAATTAATGGGCCTGGAAATTGGCCAGAATTAAACACAACATTATAAGGGTGGTGGAAAACGATGCCGACATACTGACAAGAAGTCATATGACCCCACAGACAAATATACTGAGTGCATATTTCTAAAAACATCACAAGTGAACTAAAGGATTATCCCTGTGATGATTTGTATCCCAGCCACACTTTTATTGTAGCTGCTCATGTGGACATATTGAATGACATTACCACACGGCCCCTAGCACCGGCTTGAGCGGTATTAGATACAAATATTGTTGGAAAATGATGAACCATGTGACCGCCAGATCGAAAAACACGAGGGAGTGTTTATTGAATGCAAGTTCGTATTCAATCTCGGAATATTATATCTGAATTCAGCCCTATATAAATCCCGTACGAATTTGAAACTGCATTTGTTAGCCAATCACATAGCTAGCTTGGTTAGACAATTCCAAAATCACGCCCACAGTAATTACACGCGGTGGCACGTGGACTAAAACAGTAAACATTATCAGGAAGCAGTATCCAAATATGGCATCATTTCCAGACAGTGTGCGTGAACATCAAATTGTTTGTTCCCGCCGAAAATCTGGCTTTGCTAGGCGGCAGGAAATATCAAAAGATTGTGCCGTCCGAAGGTGTTTATATCCGTGAATTAAACGTCAATCATTGTCGAAGGGAAAAGACGGAAATTGTCGTGATTGGCTTATTATGGGATCTCGTAGAATATCGGCGAACATTTCACACGAAGTTTTCATAGCGTTACGTCTAGATGGTATTCCCCTGATTTACCATCTTCATTTACCTAGATTGGTTCGTATTCAGAACAAATACATATGAGGCCCGACGCCGACCAAGCGCTTCATTCTGCACCATGTTTACAAGTCACAAAACTAGAATCACAATGATCTGTATAGAGGGCACGAATATATAAATATACTGACTGCATATTTCTAAAAACTTCACAAGAACCAAAAATGATCTCTGTGATGATATATATATCCCAGCCACGTTTTTATTGTAGATGTTCATGTGGACATAACGAATGACATGACCACTCGGCCCCCTAGCCCCGGCTTGAGCGGTATTAGGTAGAAACATTTCAGAGCGATGGCGCAACAGCCCTTTCAAGTCATCTGCTGGAAAATGATGAATAATGATGATGACTGCCAGATGGTACAAAAACGGTTCAAACTATGGAGCATTTATTGAATGCAAGATCGTATTCAGAACCAATACCTGTGAGGTCCGACGCCGACCAAGCGCTACATTCTGCATCATGTTTACAAGTCACATAACTACAATCACAACGATTTGTACAGAGGGCAAGCGTCGGGAACGAAACGTCCCCCAGCAGAATCTCACCAAATACAGGCAACAATTAAACGCAACATTAAAAGAGTGGTGGAAAAAGATGCGGGCGTTCTCTCTTGCAGGAAACTAACCTATGTTATGTATACTATGACTGTTGAGTAATTTGTTTGTTTTTTGAATTTGGTACTAATGCTGTTCTATGGAATACGGAACAGGTCTTTGGATTATGAACGCGGAATACTGATATGCATATTTCTAAAAACATTACAAGAACCCTATTCCCACTATTTTCCGCAACTAATATTTATGTCAGAAAGCCTGGCTTCTGCCATCAAACATATAATCTTGTGATCTTATGTAACATTTTTCCGAGCTACAGCTGGTGGAACAGATGTCACAGAATAATCATCACCATGGTGACGACAGGAAATGTGTAATGAAATTTGCTGAAATTTATTTTTGATTTACAGTGACCAATATCAGCTATTACAGAGTGATAAATAAAAAGTACCGTATCATACAAAGCAATTCACTCCCAGAATGAATGATCCAATCGCTGTAATCGGTCTGCTATTCTCCAAAATAACCCTCGGTACAAGAATCATTGAATGGTGTGTAACCGATGGCAACGTCATTTTTGCATGAAGGGGTATAATCCATATGCATTATAATTATATCATTATTAATGAAGCCGTACATTATTATTCGACAGTAAATGCTAGCATATCTTCTTTGCTTCAATGGTCCACCAAGTTTGCTTCAAGTACATTCGGGTTAGCCATCTTCGTCTAGAGTAGTATTAAATACATATTACAAGCGCCTAGTCCGTCATTCATAATTCAGCCGTCGTCCATTAGAGAATATCCGCGTCCATAATCCAAAGACCTATTCCATATTCCATATAACAGTATTAGCACCAAATTCAAAAGACAATCATAGTATACATAAACATAGGCTTGTTTCCTACAAGAGAGAAACGGTCAACAGTTTTCAATGATGCCGGCAAGACATCATGATGTTCCAAAAATATCAAATCCGTATCGCTCATCAGTATTCTTAATCCATAATATTCGCTGTAAAGTCGTCATCTAAAGAATGATGTATCTCAGTCACGCTTTGATTGTGACTGTTCATATGAGTACCATGACGATCTTGAAGTACATGGGTTCATACGGCCCCTAGCCCCGGGTTAAGCGGAATTAGACACAAGTTACGAAACGTAGCGCCATAGATCTTGCACGCTACGTTCGTATTTTTCAATCAGCATGCGATATGTATCGTCAAATTTGAGAAACTTTGAATGGAGGCGCTTGGTGGTGTAGCCCTGTTTTATCAGTTTCTGCAACAATGTGTTGTGACGTTGATTAAAATCGTCACATTTAACACAGGATCTAGCAAATGCTACTAGGCGTGATATGTATACGAAAGCTATCTCCTGGGCCAATAGGCACTTGAGGCCGCTAGATCAGGGTCTGTCTCTCGTCTGCGCCGGGATTTAATTTTCATTTTCAACAACAGCGAGATCAATTGTACACAGTAACGGTAAGAATATCAACAGAGAAATTTGAATATACCCTCCGCTTCGACAAACTTCAATCTCGCCATAGCATGCTTGGACGAGTTTCAGCAAAATTCACTTCCCCATTTTGACGCGGCGCGATGATGTCAGTTTCTCATTATGACGTCGACCAACAAGCAGCGAGACTCCAGCTTCAATTGTAACATTGCAACTTCACCAACCAAACCACGAATGGCGCCTCTCCGACACGGCCGTCGAAAAATAAACGGCATGCTGTGCCATTTATTTTTGATGACCATTTTCTCTCGTTCTCTCAGAAACGGTAGACACGAGTTGAGTTTGATGTGACAGATTTCATTCTGTACCTGTCATGACATATGTCACTGTCTCGGAGTTGTAAAAAATTTGATGACAGTCCACATTTTGAGGCTGATCACATATTTACTATAGGTGGATTAATGTTAACCGTACCGGCATACATTCAAGGTTATTATTATCATGGTTGGGTCACGATCAGCTGTTCCTAGTCCCTGTGAAAACAGTGATTGACAGAGCAAAGATTATGAAAAAGCACCCGAGTGAATATATTGTACAGATCTAGTGTGAGGACTGATGAGAGTTTCACCCTCAATATATATATCATCCTGTGTGATTTTTTTAACACTGATAGACTGTGCTATCTACTGCTCACATTCAAGTGAATTAAAGGCAAATGGTAGAAATTTCTTTTTATTTTTTATTTCTCCCCGTTTCGGAAAATTCGTCGCAGATGGTTTGAAGACTGTGATAGATTTGAATGCAGAATGGGTGACTTGCACAACATCAACTATCCAATCCAATTCTGTGATTGCTAGTTTAGGTTTGTCTATTAAGACCCTGTTATCCAAACAACTGACAGAAATATCACTTCAGATTTATCTTCTGGTCCAAAGACGCAAGCCTCCCATTGGTATCTTCGACTGGAAAGCACAAATGGTCCAAATCCGTGTCCGCAATGAAAAGTCTTTGTATCGGGTTTCGGGTTATACTTTTTTGAGAGTAAAAATCATTTTCATATCAATAAAATGACAGCTGAGTAGACCATAACACCGGTCTTCGCTTCTCCCTTACTGAAAAACAC
The DNA here is from genome assembly GCA_036873755.1 of Hanleya hanleyi. NCBI lineage: Eukaryota > Metazoa > Mollusca > Polyplacophora > Lepidopleurida > Hanleyidae > Hanleya > Hanleya hanleyi. Next base: position 76,337 of record JAVTVY010051288.1, on the reverse strand, counting down.
GATATCACCGGTCATTGGCTCTCTCTTGCTGAATACACGATATCATTCACCATCGCTTCACTTTTACTGAATGCAAGATATCACTGGTCAACGCTTTTCTCTTACCGAATAAATTATATCAGCGGTCATCCCTTCTCTCGTACTGAATACACGATATCAACGGTGATCGCTTCTCTCGTGCTGAATACACGATATCACCGTTCATCGCTTCTCTCTTACTGAATACACGATATTACTGACCACCGCTTCTCTCTCACTGAATACACCATATCACCGTTCATCGCTTCTCTTACTGACTGCACTATATCACCGGTCACCGCTTCTCACTTAAAACGTAATTTAGCTTGAGTTCACGTATTCTATGGTGGCTTGGAGTTAAGAACAATAGTGTCTGATGAAAAGATATTTCGATTATGGATAACCTTTGGCTACTGAATATAATATCCGTACGTGTGATCTAGAAATTTAGTTGAGTAAAGCATTCGCGACGATTTCTAATCTATAGAGAGACGTATCGGGCGACCATTACTTATAATATGACATGGGCCTAATTATGATTTCTGAGTTCGCATGATGAAAAGACATTTCCGTATGAAGTCCTTCTGGGGAAATGACCCACACGCAATAAAAACAAATGCACCCAAAAGATAGGCAGCTCTGGAGATAGAGTAGTGTAGCGAAATGCTGCATTCTAGATATGGGGCTGCTTCACGAATGACGCGGTAAGATGTATTTTGTTCGAAGTCCACGTCGGGACAGAAAGTCAGTTAACAGCACATCGCAAATACACATTTTTGGTTAGGCAGTATCGTTTTTGTGTATGTGAATTGGGTATTACACGTTGAATGTAGAACATTTTCAGCGGTTCAATTTCATAAAATTGATCTGCGCTTTTGTATACAAGCGTACCATCCCACATTCATTACCAACATAGTTATTTTCCTGTAAGAGAGAAGCAGTCAACAGTTTTCAATTATGCTGAAATGATGTGCCAATCGAACGCCGAAGGGAACGAATTTATTTCGTCCAAAGAGCTGCCGAATTTTCTTTCTATGATCAATAGTTTGATTGTTCACCAGAGTGAACGCACTCAAAGGACGTTAAGCTTGCCGCCCCCGGGCCTTTCAATCTGAGATGTGTTGATTCATTCAAGAGGAAATTAACCGAATGAGCATCACACCGATCTTCTATTGATTGTAGTTCTTAGTTCTTCTGAGACAATTACCTGAAAGCATAATTGGGCTTAACGACGCTTTCTAAGATGTCGAAATTAGCTGGCACGTATAAATGGACAAGGGATAATAATCCGACACAGTCGAATATCATTGCGCATTTTGCAATCGAAACCCTAAATATGTAGAAAATTACACACTTAGCAGCACTGCTTGAACTACATTATACCCTCTGTCCAGTATGTAAAGATACATCTGGAGCAGCCTCACACGCGATCTGGAATTCGTTTGAAGAAGCTGTTAGCGAATAAGCAATTAGTCAGACAGTCAACGGTCCAATTTCACATTTTTGAGAGAACAAAGAAGAGCGTGTCTGTGCAGAGACTCATGACTTCAGCTGGTCAGCTACTGGTTCGTATCGTTTCACTTTGCCCTATCTTTTAACTATTTTCATGTAATATTTATAAATGTAATATTTACCAAATTATACATTATTCTAATAATGGCACTTTCTTTGAAACTGGGAAAATATAGTGCATATGTATAAAATTATATCAGTTTTCACTGGATCAAAATGATATTCCAGTTTAAAATATGGGGGGCAAAGTGAAAATATACGAACCAGTAGCTTTATCAGCTGAAGTCACGTACAGGCTCTTCTTTGTTCTCCCAATAATGTGCAAGTGATTGCATTAGGTGATAACATGCAATGTTGGTGGGCGCATAGAACGGGGTTGAATGGCAAAAAATCATGAACTCGCAGACTGATACATGTATTCTGAGAGCATAGTTCTTACTGATACCCGGGGATCACGGGTGATACTCGTACATCATGATGTTTTTGTACCCCATCCACGCTTTGATGTGGTCGCATTGAGTGTCGCGACAATATCCCCTCAAGAACCGATAGAAGGAAAGGATGTCCCTTTTCATATATTTCTATTTAGGAAATTATATCTTAGCCGACTTGCACGTCAAGATAGACTGTCTAAGGTGGGTTAAGACAGTAGAGGACGTTCATTTCTGGAGGTTGAATTTTTTTTTTAAATTTCAGTATTTTTTCATCAGGTTAAGAGAAGATGATCCATGAAACAGAAATGGGGGGTCACCATAATTATTAAAACAATATGGCAGCCAAATGCATCTATACCGCTTAAAAGCCATAACACTGAATACATGTACATAGGAAAATTTGAATGTTTTCTTGCTTGATGCTCAATAATCAAACTTCCCAAGGTCAAATTTCCCCCATTTTGCTATATAATACTAAACACATATAGTTATTGTTGAATGTGTAATAAAAACAGGGGGACACCATACTTTCTTAGAAAATATTAGCAGTATAACAGATAAACTGAGCCTTTTCAGTCTTATTTCCAGGAGGTGTGGGAGCAGTGAATCGGGGTGGGGGTAGGGAATATAATCATTTATTAGCCACTTACAAGTTTCCTTTTTGTTGAAGTTAACTAAAGAGTGAATTTTGGGGGATGTCAGAAGCATAATTTTCAATCGCGGGAGCACTTTGCACCTTCTAATCAGTGAATCTAAAATGCCAACTGTTTGGTCAGTCCTATCGCACTATCGGGCCACCAGTAAAACGCATAAATTGATTGAAATTGTAGTTTAAGGGCCGCTTCCCATACGGATTTCGCGGCCCATCAACTCAATGTTTTATTTAAATTTCACGGTACATTTCTTTGTTAATTTGAGATCTTTTGCAGCGCTAGATATTAAAATAAATAATTAAATAATGAATAACAATAACAATAACAATGAGGAAATATAAATACTAGTAGAGAAGAGTCGCTATGTACAAGTCGTTAAGTCTGTAATTGGTTTTTATACTGGAAAATATTTATTATAATCGCGTTGATGATTCCTTTGTCTCGGTACCCCAATAGTACGCACAAAGCCGTCCAGAAAAAAACTGGGAGAACCAGGGCGTTTTCAGGATTCGTCGAGACGACTTCCCTAACGACGCCCTTGGGAACAGGGTGGGTCCTTCCAGAAATCTGTGCCTGTAACAATTGCTTGGAGTGTGTAGTGGGGTACAGAACGGCAGGTCTACGTCCTATATTACGTGAAAGTCAAAGGATCATATTCTGTGTTGAGGTGTCCGTTCGGTAACATTTAAGTGGTAGCGTGTCCGGTGTGGTCTAGGGTCGAGTATTCTGGTTCTGGGTGTTCTTGCTATGCGGCGTTGTCACTCAAGGTGCTGTAGGTATTCTTGTAATCGTCATCCGTCTTCTGTTTCAGGTCTTGTCCAACTCGTCTGTGGTCTTCGGTGTGCCTGTATCATATGAAATAGAAGGCTTGTAGTCATTCTTGTTTTCTATTGTTTTTCGATGCAATAATTTGATATATCTTCCTCCCAACAACAGGCACGCCCCGAATGTCAGTCACATAATATGAATAGCAATATATAATTAAGACAGCAAATAGATAAACAAATGAATAAATAACTAAACATTTCGATAGATTCAGTACTAGGTGAATACACAAATAAACGGCACTGTATTATTTCTGTATGCATTATCGTTTGATGGCCATAAGGAATTTGTAGGACAATGAGATAGACGGCCCTCAATATCAAGGTAACTCCGCCATCACCATTTCCTATATTTTATGCCGAATACCGCTCGCTATATGCGATTTGGCCGTGCTAATGTTGTCATGAATTCAATTAGATTTGGCCATCGTTTGTTTTGTAGGACAGTGGAACAGACGGCCCTCAATATCAAGGTAACTCCGTTGTTGCCATGCCTATTTTATTTCTAAATGTGTCTTTGACATTTTGGCCGGATGTTATGTATGGATAGTTTATTATGGCCATAATGTTTTGTATGGCTATGGTGCACACGGCCCTCAATATCAAGGTATCTCCGATGCAACCATACCATTTGTTTAAGTCAGAAGAATGATTTGGCCTCTATCAAATCGTGGCATAGTACTTGGTGTACTAGTAGTTGATTATGTGGAAAAAAAAAAAAAAATGCTGACTGCGCATGTACGGCGGTAGTATTATATACTGGAGTAATAACCAGCAGTTTTGATAAAATTTATCAAGGACTTGAATACCTGATTTCTAATGGGGGGCTTAGGGTTTAATAACGCTGGTAATGTTAAGGGAGTGTTGAATATTTTTAATTCGTTTCTAAGTGCCACACGTTGTTGGTTGTGGATTGGGCATTCAAGTAGCACGTGTTCTATTGTTTCTTCTACATTGTTGCATGCGGTACAGAGTGGTGAGGTGTTTTCAGAAGCATGGACAGATGTGATTTAAGTCCGGTTTTGCCTAGTCTTAATCTGGTGATTATGCGGTCATCTCGTTTATTGTCTAACTGGAGTCCCTGGGCTTGTCTTTTATCTCCATCAAGGATCTTATGTAACCACCGTCCACGTTCTTCTTCGTTCCATTCCTTTTGCCACTTGCTATCTATTTTGCGTCTAATGATAGTGTTGAGTTCTTTATATCCTAATCCTATTGGCACATCGTGTGTAGTTTTAGCAAGACTGTCTTTGGCAGTTTTGTCGGCTGCTTCGTTACCTCTGATGTTGACATGCGCGGGGACCCATGCTAAGATGGCGTCTATACCCTCGTTGTGTATTTGTGTACATATACATTCTATTTTGTGTATGAGATCAGGTCTACTGTCAGATATAAAATTTTTGATTGATGTGAGTCCACTAAGGGAGTCACTGAGTATCACCGCACGGATTGGTTTGTGCTCGATGATCCATTCGAGAGCCTTAATTATAGCAATCAGTTCACTAGTGTATACAGACATATTGTCTGGTAGTTTGAAACCATTTTGTATGTTGAGCTCAGGTATAACAAAAGCTGATCCTGTGTTATTACTTGTGTTTTTCGATCCGTCTGTATAGATTTTTAAGTAATTTTTTCCAGTTTTGGTTGATATATTCAAGGGTGGTGGCTCTTATAAAGTCTGGGTTGTCCTTCTTTGTGAGGTAGTCGTGAATACTTGTGTCCACGTGGGGCGACTCTAATTCCCAGGGTGGTGTAATGATTTTGTCTGTGTCGCAGATGTGTGCGATGGGAATTTCGTGCTCTTGGAATAGGTTATTTACGGTATAGCCGAGGGGGGCGGAGTCTTTTTCCCAGTTTTTCTTTAAATATTCATATTCACTTTTATCTTCAAAATTTTTGTGGCATGGGTGATTATCGCCCTTAGCTCTGGTTTTTCCTGCATATTTCATGGACAGTTCCTCTCGTCTTAAACGAAGAGGTTTCTCATTGGTTTCTATTTGAAGACTACATAAGGCGGTTCCCTTGAAGGCTCCAGTAGCTATTTTTAGAGCAGAATATTGGATGCTGTCTATTCTTTTTAGTTGTGTCTTACATGCTGATTGGTAGGCGATGGACCCGTAATCTATTTTTGACCTGATTAGAGTTTGGTATAATTTTATCAGACTATATTTACTCGCTCCCCAGTTTGTCCCAGACACACACCTCATGAGGTTCAGGTCTTTATTGCACCGAAGGACTAGTTCGTCGATGTGGTCTTTCCACGTGAGTTTTCTGTCAAAGATCATACCTAGGTATTTAACACTATTTCTGAATTCAATTTTCTGACCTCCTAGTGTTAGGTTAACGTCAATGTGTTTATTGTTTGAAAATATAATGCGCGTTGTTTTTAGGGCGGAAAATTTGAAGCCCCATTTATCCGCCCAGCCGCTAATTGTATCTAGTGTATTTTGCATTATACCTGTCAATTTTTTTATGGAACGTGCGGTTTTCCAGAGGGCAGAATCGTCAGCAAATAGAGACTGTTCTACTTCTGGGTGTTTGGTGTCAATTTCATTGGCTAGGCCATTGATGAGGATGTTAAAAAGGGTGGGGCTTATGACGCTTCCCTGAGGGGTACCGTTGTCTAATTCATGGTCGGTGGATAGGGTGTTTCCTATGCGAACTTTAAAATTTCTATTGTTTAGGAAGTTTTTTATCCAGTGTTGCATTCTCCCCTTAATTCCAAGTTTGCTTAATTGAATAATTATGCCGTCCTGCCATACAAGGTCAAATGCTTTTTCTATGTCTAGGAAGATACCTAATGTGTACTGATGTTTGGCATTCCCCTTTTTTATTGAGTGTTGTAACCTGGCTATAGGGTCTAATGTACTCCTGTTCTTACGAAAGCCGCTTTGGGTTTTGTTTAATAAGTTATTGTTTTCCATATGAAATTCCAGTCTATTTTTTACCATGGTTTCCATTATTTTGCATAGATTTGAAGTGAGAGAAATTGGGCGGTAAGAGTTGCTGTCTGATGGATCTTTACCTGGTTTTGGGATTGGAATAACGATTGATGTTTTCCATTTACTTGGAAGTTGTTTGGTCTGCCAGCTGACATTAATTAGTTTCAAAATTAGTTTCTGTGTTTTATTTGGTAGGTGTTTAAGGATCGTGTATCCTAGTTTGTCTTCACCAGGTGAGCTCTCTTTTTTACAGTGTATAGCTTTGCGGTATTCATTAATGTTGAAGTCTGCATTGAGATAGTTTTCTAAATGATCGTCCAAATCGTTTTCTATCGTTGTTTCCTCCTTAATTTTTCTGAATTCTGGTTTCAGGTTGCTATCGCTACTGTTCGAAGCGAAAGATTCGGCGAGGTGTTCTGCCTTTTCCTTGTTCGTTTTTTTAGTTTTGTTCAGTACAGGGACTGTGTTTGTTAACTTTCCTTGTATATTTTTTATTTTGTTCCATACTTTTTTGAATTGGTTTTGGTATCTATAGTGTTGCAAAAGTCTTCCCAGCATTTGGATTTAGCTTCTTTGACACTTTTTTCAGCTATGATTTTGAGTTCCTTGTAGTTCGCGTGATCACTTTGGAGCCTACTTTTTTTGAATTTTCTTAGTGCCTTCTTTTTGGCCGCAATATTCTTTGCACACTCTGGGTTCCACCAGGGTACCGGGTTTTTGTTGTGGCGCTGTTGTGATATCGGAATATATTTTTGTGCTATTTTTAGTAGTGAATTTGTAATGTTTTCATTAAACATCTCTGGATCGGAATTGAATATCTCGTCATGATTTAGGCTTTGACAGTCTTTCTGGAAGCTTTTCCAGTCGGCTTTGGAGTACTGAAATTTTGGAGGGGCGTCTGTCCTTTCAGAGTCCGGTTTTATACTAATTTTCGTCAGAATGGCGAAGTGGTCGCTGTCAAGCGTGTCGGGAATCATTTCCCATTCGGATTTAATAGCTAGATCAGGGGAGACAATAGTTAAATCTATTGCAGATAGTTTACCGGTGTTCATGTCTATTCGCGTCCCGTGGCCATTATTTAAATAGCATAGGTTGTTTTGGTCAAGCCATTTTTCCACTACTTGACCTTTTTCGTCTGCTTTGGTGCAAGTGTCGTCCCAAATGGGGTTATGACTGTTGTAATCACCGCATATGATAATAGGAGAGTTAAATTTCTTTGTGATGTTGTCCAGTTCTTTTGGAGAGATTTTCTTTAGACTTCCTGGGGCATATAAATTAATGATGTTAATAGGTTTGTTATTGAAGAAGACCTGAATAGCGTGCCATTCGAGATCGTCACTGGTAGGGCTTTTATCTAGTTCTATGTGAATCAGGTCCTCTTTTATTAATATGAGGTTCCCCCCTAGTGCACCTGTAAGTCTGTATGATCTATACGGCTTATATCCGTTTATTGTAAATTTATTTTTTCCTGGCTTCAGAAAAGTTTCCTGGACACAAATTATATCTGGGCTGATTTCATTTACTAAGACTTTAAGATTGTCCCCGTTTTTCGCGATGCTTCGGGCATTCCATTGGAGTATGGTGAGTTGTTTGTTGAAAATTGGGTTGTTATGTATTACGCGGTGGGTCTAACCTATTGTCCCGGGTGCTCTCATATAGAGGTGTTGAGAGCGCTATTGTTTTTCTTGGGAGTTGATGTTTTTCTTTTGTATTTTGGATTGAATCCCCATGCTATTATTTCTTTGGGGTTAAATTCCCAATTTAAGAAGTCTTGAGCAATGCGGGCTATTATGTCAGCTTTATTTGTTTTGGGGTTGGCATTGTGGACTGAGTTAATAACAATGTTAATAAAGCCTAGGAATTCGATTTTACTCATGCTAATTGTTTCGGGCTTGTCCGCGGTTTCTGGCTCCATTGTTTGTTCTGTCACTGGTGCCTTATTGTTAATCACTACTTCGCTCACAGGTTTTCGCAGGTCTATTGTTTCTCTGAGTTTTTGGTTCACTTTTGTTTCTCTGACTGCTTCTGCGTAAGAGATGCCTTTGTCTGCTATAATATACTGGACTGCCTTAGCATTTTTGTAGTAAATACACCCTTTCCAGGCGGAGCTATGATTCTGTTTGCAGTTTGCGCATTTTTTATGGGTTTCTGTGCAGTGCTCGTAGCTATATAATCATTTATTAGCCACTTACAAGTTTCCTTTTTGTTGAAGTTAACTAAAGAGTGAATTTTGGGGGATGTCAGAAGCATAATTTTCAATCGCGGGAGCACTTTGCACCTTCTAATCAATGAATCTAAAATGCCAACTGTTTGGTCAGTCCTATCGCACTATCGGGCCACCAGTAAAACGCATAAAGGGTTCTGTTATGTCTTTTGTAGATTTATATCTCACTTTGAGATACCTGGGTACTTTTGTTAGGGAATTCAGCTTGTTTTGAAAAATTCGACAAATCACCATGTTGTAGTTCACCATCACTGAACAACATTGCTCCTGTTCACCATCACTGAACAACATTGTTCCTGTTCACCATCACTGAACAACATTGATCCTGTTCACCATTACTGAACAACATTGCCCCTGTTCACCATCATTCAAAAAAATTGCTCCTGTTCACCATCATTCAAAAAAATTGCTCATGTCTAACATATATTGAGAAAATATCGCACCTGTCTAGCGTCATGGAAAACCTTTTAGGTTTGTCTATCATCTAGGCTGTATGCCTGTTCACCTGCCACCAACACAATTTAAAAAATCTTTCTTGGCCTACATGGACATCCCTACCGATTCAACCCTCTCTAACATTTCCGCATGGAATATCTTATATTTTAGACCACTATCTTTTATGAAAGCGATGACTGGCACACTACGATTATAACGAGAATCGGTCCAGTCTCTTGCAACCCACCAAGCAACCAATCGATATCAGCGCTTAATTACTAATCCACCGGAGAAGAGTCTTTACATTCAGCCCGGATTCATTACTCCAATTTCACGGCAAGGTCACTGGAATGTCGATGTGTTTATCATGCGTACTGCATGTACAAGTAGGTCGTTCACGCACCTTAATGATTTCAAAACAACATTGACCCGAGATATATCACCGTTGGTAGTACTATATATAGCGCAGTGGCTAATAAAACTTGCCAGATGTAAAGTGCGAAGATGCACGGGAAACGAAAAATTTGATTTCGAGGTCGTGATAGGTTCAGGTATTTGCACAGAACGTCGAGTATTTCCCACCTCCGAACTGTTTACTTTGATATTCGAACACGAAGCGTGAGCACAGACATTTGGTTAGCGAGAGTCGTCCGTAAAGAATTTCCACGTCCATTATGGGTTACACGCCAACTACATTATTTATGTAATAAATTGGCCTGGGAATTGTCCAGAAATAAACACAACATTATAAGGGTGGTGGAAAACGATGCCGACGTACTGACAAGAAGTCATATGGCCCCACAGACAAATATACTGATTGCATATTTCTAAAAACATCACATTGTAGCTGCTCATGTGGACATATTGAATGACATTACCACACGATCCCTAGCACCGGCTTGAGCGGTATTAGCTAAAAATATTGTTGGAAAATGATGAACTATGTGACCACCAGATAGAAAAAACACGAGGGAGTGTTCATTGAATGCAAGTTCGTATTCAGAAAAAATATTGCGCTTCATTCTGCACCATGTTTACAAGTCACAAAACTAGAATCACAATGATCTGTACAGAGGGCAAACCTCGTGGACGAATATATAAATATACTGACTGCATATTTCTAAAAACTTCACCGAAACCAAAAGTGGTCTCTGTGATGATAAGTGTCCCAGTCACACTTTTATTGTAGCTGTTCATGTGGACATATTGAATGGCATGACCACTCGGCTCCTAGCACCGGTTTGAGCGGTATTTGGTACAAACATTTCAGAGCGATGGCGCAACAGCTCTTTCAAGTCATCTGTTGGAAAATGATGAACAATGATGATGGCTGCCAGATAGTAAAAAAATAGCCCAAACGATAAAGTATTTATAGAATGCAAGGTCGTATTCAGAACAAATACCTGTGAGGCCCGACGCCGACCAAGCGCTAAATTCTGCACCATGTTTACAAGTCACATAACTACAATCACAACGATTTGTACATAGGGCAAGCGTCGGGAACGAAACGTCCACCAGCAGAATCTCATCATATACAGGCAACAATTAAACGCAACATTAAAAGAGTGGTGGAAAAAGATGCGGACGTTCTCTCTTGCAGGAAACTAGCCTATGTTATGTATACTATGAATGTTGAGTAGTTTGTTTTGTTTTTTTGAATTTGGTACTAATGCTGTTCTATGGAATACGGAATAGGTCTTTAGATTATAAACGCAGAATACTGATATGCATATTTCTAAAAACATTACAAGAACCCTATTCCCACTATTTTCCCCAACTAATATTTATGTCAGAAAGCCTGGATTCTGCCATCAAACATATAATCTTGTGGTCTTATGTCACGCACCGATCAAGGAAAAGCGGGTCAAACATGATCGCGTTCCAGATGACATAAAATTAACAATGAATGCACGTGACAATGCCAAAAAACTGAAACAGGAAGATGAATATAAACTCAAGAGAAATAAAGTCAAACTACTCATCACAAATGCAAAGAAAACCTATTATCAATCTGTACTAAATGCGTGCAAAACATCTGTGAAGAAGTTCTGGAATCATTTCAATGAACTTTTTCCACGTGGAAAAGATTCGATGCCAACATTGATTGAAGGAGTAAATGGAGATGAAGTAAATCCCTCCGACATTGCCAGTGTATTCAATGACTACTTCGCTAACATTGCAAAAGAGTATGTTAAGCAAACAACAACAAATTGTCCCGAATGCAGCATATTTACGAAACTTAAACAGTTTGTTACCTCCCGTGTTCCAGTCGGGGTATCTTTTGAAATTCCTTTGATGACTATTGATTATGTTGAGAAGATGCTCTCTGAAATTGATGGTAAAAAAGCAATTGGTCTAGATGGACTTCATCCGAAGTTCCTAAAGATGGCAGCTCATGTTTTGGCCCCAAGTCTGACTTATGTTCTGAATATGTCCGTTTCTACAGGGAAATTCCCCAACCTTTGGAAAATTGCCAAAATTGTGCCTCTTTTCAAATGTGGTGATCGTGAGAAGCCATCAAATTATCGACCTATTGCGATTTTACCTATCCTATCGAAACTTCTAGAAAGACATATACATGACCATTTATACGACTTTGTTAGTGCACATAATCTTCTGTCTGAAAATCAGTCTGGTTTCAGGAAATTTCATTCCTGTCAAACCGCATTAACAAATTTGATGGATTCATGTTATAGGGACATAGATAGCGGAAATATGATTGGCTTACTATTAATCGACTTCCGTAAAGCGTTTGATCTGGTGGACCACACTCTGCTCTTAGAGAAAATGTCGATTTACAGATGTGGCAACCGAGCGCTGACGATGTTCCAGTCCTACCTCCAAGGACGGCGTCAGCGAGTGTCTATAGGAGGAAGTTTTAGTGAAGATCTATCTGTAGATTTAGGGGTACCACAAGGTTCTATTCTTGGTCCGTTGTTCTTTTTATTATTTATAAAAGACCTCCCCTTGTACAGTGATAAGTGTATTTTGCATTTATATGCCGACGACTCCACCGCAGTTGCCAAAGGAAAAGACACATGTGAAATTGAAAAGAATCTGACTGAAACTGCGACTGATGTGTCAGAATGGTGTAAAGAAAACAAAATGTGTGTAAATACTACTAAAACAAGAGCAATGTTACTAACAACCAAGCAAAAAAGGTGGAGACAAGAATGTAACTTAAATGTATTCTTTCAAAATGAAAATATTGTAAACTCAAAATGCGAAAAGCTTTTGGGTGTCATGATAGATCAAGATCTATCATGGGAACAGCAAGTCAACAATGTTTGTCGTAAGATTGGCTTTTTAATATATAGGCTGAGAAAAATCAAAACGTTTTTACCTACTCATGCTCGAATTACGTTTTATAACTGTTTTATCTTACCTCATTTGAACTTCTGCTCCACTATTTGGGGGCATTGTAGCTCTACCATGTTAACAAAAATGGAACGTCTGCAGGCTAGAATTGCCAGATGTATTCTCGATGCCGATTATTTTACTTCCAAATCTGATTTATTTCTTAAACTTAATTGGCTGCCTTTCCGAAAATTGGTGAGCTACAATGAAGCGGTTCAAATGTACAAGGTGCTTCATGGGCTAAATCCTCTGTATTTGAATAATTGTGTCCAGCTTGTGAGAAATGTTCACAGCAAAACTACGAGATCAGCACAGTCTAACTGTTTATATATTCCAAGACACAAATCCGAACTTTTTAAGAAAAGTTTTTCATACAGTGGCTGTGTTATGTGGAACTTTTTACCGGAGGGATTAAAGAAGCTGCAAGCCTGAATATTTTTAAATCTGTTCTTAGAAGGCATATGCTTAATTCTTAATTGTTTATAATATATTGTTTAATTCTTATATTTTTACTTATTTATTAGACAACAAACTCTATCTATATTTTTAAATAGTATCAAAAGAGTTTTATCTGTGTCTACTAGTGTATATATTATGTTCTTAATTGTATATATTATGTATGACTCGACCCTCTGGCAGAAAGGCATTAGCCTAAGAGTTTTATCGAGCATAAATAAAGCCTATTATTATTATTATTATTATTATGTAACATTTTTCCGAGCCACAGCTGGAGGAACAGATGTCATGGAATAAGCATCACCATGGTGATGACAGGGGATGTGTAATGAAATTTGCTGAAATTTATTTTTTATTTACAGTGACCAATATCAGCTATAACAGAGTGATAAATAAAAAGTACCGTATCATACAAAGAAATTCACTCCCAGAATGAATATGATCCAATCGCTGTAATCGGTCTGCTATTCTCCAAGATAACCCTCGGTACAAGAACCATTGAGTGGTGTGTAACCGATGGCAACGTCTTTTTTTGCATGAAGGGGTTATATCCATATGCATTATAATTATATCATTATTAATGAAGCTTGCCCATACTAAGTCGTATATTATTCCTCGGCAGTAAATGCTATAGCCTATCTTCTTTGCTTCAACGGTCCACTAAGTTTGTTTCAAGTACATTCAGATTTGTCGTCTTCGTCTAGAGTAGTATTAAATACATATTACCATCTGCGCTAACTCAGTGAAATCAATTGTCGAAGAGATTTGCCTGGACCTGATATCCTATTATATGAGTACAGTGGGCGGCCACCGCCTGTTCGTGGAGTTGTTTTGCATCTAGATTTCGATAGCCTATCTAACTGTAGATAGCCGTACTTAATTTCAAGAATTCGTAAACACTCGAAAGGAACGCCCTCTGTCATATTACAATAATCGATATATTTTATCCCGAAATTCCAATGATAATCAGCAACAGTTATATACAAGTTAACGATCATCAAAGTAGTCAAGTGTACCGATACATCTGAAAAGTTTTATCGTTAACGACAAAAACATCAAAAGTAGTAATTAATCAATCAATTTTACAGATTCGTCGCGAAACCGCCTGTGGGGAGCATCACACTCATTGGATTTAGAAGATCTCTTTCCAGAAACAATCTGCCATTATGTATTCATGTAACGGGAGTTAGTATGGATTATTGCTGAGTCGTACCGCGTGGCGTTTCATGATTTTTTGTGGTTATGAACAGTGAATAATCACGTATAATGGATTTCGTTGCTGCTGCTTCAGCGACGCTGTCATCAACGAGAGTGGTCGCAATGTCGCCTTCTCTATAGTGATGCCTCACTGAGCACAATGCCGTAGTCAGCCATGATACGCCACTCTGTTCACATTATCCTGACTCCGGTTCAACCAGTCCTTGATCTATCCTCCTATTGCTGCGCGCCAAGCGAGGAAGAAACAAGTTTTTGCTATGATCGGCCCGGGATTCATCCCACCATGAACCAGAGCTAGGCTCAGGTGTAATTGATCCCACCATTAACCAGAGCTAGGCTCAGGTATAATTGATCCCACCATTAACCAGAGCGAGGCTCAGGTGTAATTGATCCCACCATTAACCAGAGCGAGGCTCAGGTGTAATTGATCCCACCATTAACCAGAGCGAGGCTCAGGTGTAATTGATCCCACCGTTAACCAGAGCTAGGCTCAGGTGTAATTGATCCCACCATTAACCAGAGCGAGGCTCAGGTGTAATTGATCCCACCATTAACCAGAGCTAGGCTCAGGTGTAATTGATCCCACCATTAACCAAAGCTAGGCTCAGGTGTAATTGATCCCACCATTAACCAAAGCTAGGCTCAGGTGTAATTGATCCCACCATTAACCAGAGCGAGGCTCAGGTGTAATTGATCCCACCATTAACCGGACCAAGGCTCAGGTGTAATTGATCCCACCGTCAACCAGAGCTAGGCTCAGGTGTAATTGATCCCACCATTAACCAGAGCTAGGCTCAGGTGTAATTGATCCCACCATTAACCAGAGCTAGGCTCAGGTGTAATTGATCCCACCATTAACCAGATCGAGGCTCAGGTGTAATTGATCCCACCATTAACCAGAGCGAGGCTCAGGTGTAATTGATCCCACCGTTAACCAGAGCGAGGCTCAGCTGTAATTGATCCCACCATTAACCAGAGCGAGGCTCAGGTGTAATTGATCCCACCATTAACCAGAGCGAGACTCAGGTGTAATTGATCCCACCATTAACCAGAGCGAGGCTCAGGTGTAATTGATCCCATCATTAACCAGAGCGAGGCTCAGGTGTACTTGATCCCACCATTAACCAGAGCTAGGCTCAGGTGTAATTGATCCCACCATTAACCAGAGCTAGGCTGAGGTGTAATTGATTCCACCATTAACCAGAGCTAGGCTCAGGTGTAATTGATCCCACCATTAACCAGAGCGAGGGTCAGGTGTAATTGATCCCACCATTAACCAGATCGAGGCTCAGGTGTAATTGATCCCACCATTAACCAGAGCGAGGCTCAGGTGTAATTGATCCCACCATTAAGCAGAGCGAGGCTCAGGTGTAATTGATCCCACCATTAACCAGAGCTAGGCTCAGGCGTAATTGATCCCACCATTAACCAAAGCTAGGCTCAGGTGTAATTGATCCCACCATTAACCAGAGCGAGGCTCAGGTGTAATTGATCCCACCATTAACCAGAGCGAGGCTCAGGTGTAATTGATCCCACCATCAACCAGAGCTAGGCTCAGGTGTAATTGATCCCACCATTAACCAGAGCTAGGCTCAGGTGTAATTGATCCCACCATTAACCAGAGCTAGGCTCAGGTGTAATTGATCCCACCATTAACCAGAGCGAGGCTCAGGTGTAATTGATCCCACCATTAACCAGAGCTAGGCTCAGGTGTAATTGATCCCACCATTAACCAGGGCTAGGCTCAGGTGTAATTGATCCCACCATTAACCAGAGCGAGGCTCAGGTGTAATTGATTCCACCATTAACCAGAGCTAGGCTCAGGTGTAATTGATCCCACCATTAACCAGAGCTAGGCTCAGGTGTAATTGATCCCGCCATTAACCAGAGCGAGGCTCAGGTGTAATTGATCCCACCATTAACCAGAGCGAGGCTCAGGTGTAATTGATCCCACCATTAGCCAGAGCGAGGCTCAGGTGTAATTGATCCCGCCATTAACCAGAGCTAGGCTCAGGTGTAATTGATCCCACCATTAACCAGAGCGAGGCTCAGGTGTAATTGATCCCGCCATTAACCAGAGCTAGGCTCAGGTGTAATTGATCCCACCATTAACCAGAGCGAGGCTCAGGTGTAGTTGATGCCGCCATTAACCAGAGCTAGGCTCAGGTGTAATTGATCCCGCCATTAACCAGAGCTAGGCTCAGGTGTAATTTATCCCGCTATTAACCAGAGCTAGGCTCAGGTGTAATTGATCCCACCATTAACCAGAGCGAGGCTCAGGTGTAATTGATCCCACCATTAACCAGAGCGAGGCTCAGGTGTAATTGATCCCACCATTAACCAGAGCGAGGCTCAGGTGTAATTGATCGCGCCATTAACCAGAGCTAGGCTCAGGTGTAATTGATCCCACCATTAACCAGAGCGAGGCTCAGGTGTAATTGATCCCACCATTAACCAGAGCTAGGCTCAGGTGTAATTGATCCCACCATTAACCAGAGCGAGGCTCAGGTGTAATTGATCCCGCCATTAACCAGAGCTAGGCTCAGGTGTAATTGATCCCGCCATTAACCAGAGCTAGGCTCAGGCGTAATTGATCCCGCCATTAACCAGAGCTAGGCTCAGGTGTAATTGATCCCACCATTAACCAGAGCGAGGCTCAGGTGTAATTGATCCCACCATTAACCAGAGCGAGGCTCAGGTGTAATTGATCCCACCATTAACCAGAGCGAGGCTCAGGTGTAATTGATCCCACCATTAACCAGAGCTAGGCTCAGGTGTAATTGATCCCACCATTAACCAGAGCGAGGCTCAGGTGTAATTGATCCCACCATTAACCAGAGCTAGGCTCAGGTGTAATTGATCCCACCATTAACCAGAGCGAGGCTCAGGTGTAATTGATCCCACCATTAACCAGAGCGAGGCTCAGGTGTAATTGACCCCACCATTAACCAGAGCGAGGCTCAGGTGTAGATTCGACATTTAGTATTCAGTCATCGTCCAGAAAAGAACTTCTAAGTCAATAATCGAAAGACCGTTTTTCTCTTACACTCCATTTGAACGTGTGCGAACCTATCACCTACCATATATTGCACCTTGGAATTTATCATATTGAATATTGTCCTTCAGCAAGGCGAAGATAATATCATACCTTCATTTTCGAAGCTGCAACAAAATATTTGGAAATTTTTTAAAACCCAAATATCACCTCAAATGGGTAATATAGAACTAATCCTTGGAAGAACTTGGAATCGCTTCCAGATTCTCCAGTATGCTTACTATCACAGCAACTGGGTCTCCGTGTTAATAAGTGTAAATAAAAGCAGTATTACATCGCGTTTAACCGCCAGCTATTAAACCGCCTATCTCTTTAACATGGGAGATTTTTTCCTCCTCATGTGACATTTGACTCTTATGACCTACTCTACAGGATAACGTCAGCGTGACGAATCTAGGTGAGCGGGATTCTTCGAGGGCTAAGAATAGAATAGGAGTATTTTCACGAAAGAAGTAGGTCAACCGGAAATGACGTCATCAAATTCAACAATATTTGAGATCTTGAGAATGGCAGGGGCTAGAGATATGGAACTTGAAATAATGGATACCTTACAATGAAGACATGAATTTGAATGTATCAGAGACATCCTCATGGCTTTATCAGGATGGAAGTAGGTTTATATTTTAGAAATGTCAAATGTCATCGAGAAGCTACATGTACCGATGAAATAAGTGACAGAGAGGGATTATACTGCACAGCACTGGCTTAACTAGATATCGATTCTTTGAGGAGTTTATCGCTTAAACTCATTTTTCTTATTATCGGGCTAAAGCTTTCACGAGTGAAATCAGTATTTGAAATGCCGAGAACAGACTATAGCGCGCAAGAGCCAACCAAGCACGTACCTTGTTACCGAATACTTGCATATGTGACATTCTTCCGCAAACGACACACGGGTACTGTCGTTGAAGATATTTTGCTAGAGAAGATTCTGATAGGTCGCGATAGAGCTCGAATGTGCGAGTTAGACTCGCCTCGGGTCGTATAACAGTAGAGCACGGAAAGAGACATGAAAGACGAGAACAAGATAAAATTGTACATATTGTTCATCAACATTGACATTAACGTATATACAACAATGACAACCGGGCTGTCGAGAACATTGGCATTAAAAGCGTACCTGAGATAAACACATATCACGAATCGTTAGATTCTTGGCATGTGCTTTAGAATAGGTTAACCAGAAGACTATACTGTGAAGTCATGTGGCTCTGTCAGTATGTCGGCACCTCTTCCCACTTCCCTTATATGCGTTGTAATTTTCACCTGTATATGGCGAGATTCTGCTGGTGGACGTTTCGTCCCCGAGACCCGCCCCCTGTACAGACCTTATGTTGGCATTGTGAGAAGTTGATGCTGGGTCGACATCGGGCCTTACAGACTACTCCCTTGTGTTAAATGCCGTCATTTTCATCTGACGACGATACAGCTCACCAATCCCCAGTGTACGAGTTGTCACAGCGACACAGCTCACCAGTTACCAATATACAAGTTGTCAGAGCATTTCCATCATAGCTCTCTAGATTTGTATCTAATACCGCTTATGCCGATGCTAGGGGCCGTGTGGTCATATCATCCAAGTTGCCACATGAACAGGTACAATAAAAGCGTACCTGAGATACAACACATATCACGAATCGTTAGATTCTTGGTATGTGATTTAGAATAGGTTAATCCGAAGACTATACTTTGAAGTCATGTGGCTCTGTCAGTATGTCGGCACCTCTTCTCACTTCCCTTATATGCGTTATAATTGTATTAATAACAGCTGATAAACGGTGTTGTCGATGACTCATCTGTATGTCTACAGGTATTATTATATCCTGGGAATGGCACGTGTAACAGATCTAACACGGTCTTTCCTAAATATGAGACATCTTACCGCTGACATTATACTGGAGACTTTATTAACGTATATTACTTTACAACACGAGCGGTTTAGCCAGGGTATCGTGAAGCTAGATCAGCATAGTGGATGTGAAATTGGACGCTTCATTTTGGGCACAGTGACGATGTTAGGGAACCGTTGTGACAAGTGATCTCCCCTCATTCCCACGCTATTGTTTTGTCAAGGGCTATATTTCTGTCTTCTTCAGGCCTTTTCTCGGAACGAAATGTATGCCTGTATCGCGATTGACAACCGATTGTTGTAAGTTGATTTTTCATATTTGTTTTTGAAAATGGTAGAAAATTCATGCATTTTGTCGACAAAATGACTGGGTTAGACAGAAATATGACGAACGCTTCAAATCCAGACTGTGCAATATAGATATTTTATGAACAGGATGACATATTCTTATCCCATATTGCCCTCATTTGAAGTCTCATGGATGATTCTGAACTGGCCTCTTTGGGATATGCTCTATATTCAAAAATGACGACATTCTAGTTAAGCCTGTATTTGGTTCAAGTTCAGCCTGTGATGGTTCCGCGACCAACATATTTCTCTGACCTGGAACAGTTTAGAGACACATCATCGACTGTCATTCATTTTCATCCTAAACCGCGGGTTCCAGCTAGGAGGTACGTTAGAATGTCATAAGAATTACTCACTCCAATACAATTCACACTAGGCCCTAACCTAGGGTGATTAATCGACACCGAGGACATTCGGTACATAACGCACGATTCTTACATCATACAAAGCATACAATTTACAGTTTTACATCTCGCACTATTCTTAAAACTCACAAATCATACAATTTACAGTTATATTATTCATACAAATCCAGTGGTGTCATAATACAGATATCAGATATATCAACAATGCTGACAGATATGATCGAGTCAGGTATAAGAGATAGCAGCAACACAGGTCGGGGTTGACCGGAAAGATGTCATGAGGTCATACCTGGGTGGCAATAAGTGCCATACAGTCACCATGTTGGGTCAATCCATAAGTGGTGTGTATGGTTGGCCATCCCTGCCAGAATTCGTCATTTAGAGGCTGCCTCTAAATAATATATACCATGGTATAAAATGCCAAGCCTGCCATAATTCGTATTTAGAGGCTGGCTCTAATTATTTTGTACCATGGTATAAAATGCCGAGCCTGCCATAATTCCTATTTAGAGGATGCCTGTAAATCGCCAAGCCTGCCACAATTCGTATTTAGAGGCTGCCTCTAATTATTTTGTACCATGGTATAAAATGCCGAGCCTGCCATAATTCGTATTTAGAGGCTGCCTCTAATTATTTTGTACCATGGTATAAAATCGCCAAGCCTGCCATAATTTCTATTTAGAGGATGCCTCTAATTCATTTTAGCCGTAAGTCATAAACAACTCGATGTCATATCAAGAATATTAAATTTGACCAATGAGTAAACTTGTAACAAGCGTAGAGATATCGAACCAAATTTGTGAAAGCGCACATCATTGGTGGAAGTAATAAGAAGGCGAAAATTTACGACTTACGGCTAAAGTGAATTAGAGGCATCCTCTAAATAGGAATTATGGCAGGCTTGGCGATTTTATACCATGGTACAAAATAATTAGAGGCAGCCTCTAAATACGAATTATGGCAGGCTCGGCATTTTATATCATGGTATATATTATTTACAGGCAGCCTCTAAATACGAATTGTGGCAGGCTTGGCGATTTACAGGCATCCTCTAAATAGGAATTCTGGCAGGCTCGGCATTTTATACCATGGTACAAAATAATTAGAGGCAGCCTCTAAATACGAATTATGGCAGGCTTGGCATTTTATACCATGGTATATATTATTTAGAGGCAGCCTCTAAATGACGAATTCTGGCAGGGATGGCCAACCATAGGTGTGTTTTGTTCGGTAATTGCTGATCCGGATCAGCACCATCTATACGTATGTTTTTAATAGGCGAATTTGATCTATACATGAGGTGAACATATTGTGAAAAGTAGCCATGATATAGTGAGCAATGAAAACCTTAAACATTCCTGATGAAGGGACCTGGATATAGAAAACCGGGAAATATGAACCTGAAGGTCGCCCAGACGATAGTACATAGACGATCTTCTTGGTTTGGCTAATCGTAAAGGCTATTTACGCACCTTCACTGGACTTGTAAGAAGCAACCGATAGTCAAAATATAGCATTATATTGAGGACTTATTATGACGTAGACTAATATTGAAATGTGAAGTGTATGCTGGAATTCTTTTTGGACGACAGCTGACTAATGATTGACGGATATTACACTTGTATTCAAATCATCTGCTCTCTTGTTGCGTTGCGTTGCTTTTTTTTGCGTAATTGTCCTGGTCGAGTCATAGATCACTGGGGATGAGGAAAGCTCAATAGTTCGAGGAAAGCAATTTGTCAGGGATTCAAGCAAATTAACATTAAATTAAAGCTCGGTTTTAGTGGTGTATCCGAGGGCATTATTCATTCAAGCATTGCTCCATCTTGATCTAGTTGGCTGGCTAGATCCGACAATCAAGTTCGTTGACGAAGGTTTTGATAGTCAAACAGACGAGTTTTCCTCTAACCGCAAGTGTCTCTTCGGGTTTGAATGTTGCTCGACTTGCGGGGTTTGATCGGTTCATTCGGCAATTACATTATTGACATACAAATGTCTAACCCCTAGCTAAGTCTTTCACGCACGCTATTCATTGCGTGTCTTGAGTACAGTACATAGTTTCGGTAGGAGTCTCTAATCTACAATCACAGTGACATTGTATATATCAGGAGGAGACTCGAATATTAACAACAAAACTTCCCCAATCGATCGACAGAGGCTAAAATGCACTCTTCTCTTCCAAACTCTGCAGTAAAATATTGTCTTGTTTACTAAATAGCGATAAAGTTTTTAACAATCAGCTGATGGTATATATATCAGAATCGGAATTTTTTAGCTAATACCTGTTTGAAGTCCTTTCCTACAGTCGTGTTTTAGAAATGATGACGTCAGCTGACGAAACTTTAACGTCGGCCAGTGCGTCACAACTTCCTATAATTTTACGGTTGATTAAATGATGCCATCATGGTCAAGACGGAAAATTTGAAAAATCTACACGAAGATGGCCTCAGAATATACGAACACTTGGTTGACATAGCAACTTTAGAATGCAATTTATATACGACGAGGCCGAAAGTCTTAAAAAAATATTTTCCTTGTCCCCAAGCTGCTTTACGTCAGGATCATCCCTGTGCTAACCTTAGGAGACACGAATGACAGGCCCGATCGATCAACTGTCGGTTCCATTGCTGGATAGGAATGTGATGAGGGATGAGCGATTTTTGCGGAGATTTTTTCGTTAATACAATGCATATCAGAGAGTATGAGCGCGTACTAACGATATACGATTGCATGTGTACATGACCTATTATACGATAAGAGCAGTTGCTATAGTCTAAATGTAAAATTATTCGCGAAGAGCAGTTACTGCTCCAAAATGTAATGAGAAATACACTCTCAAACGATGCAGAGATGTATGAAGTATTCATGACTAATCTCTCTCCCTAACTTCAGGGAATACTCCTGAATTTCAAGTTAAATATCATGTGTTCAACCTCTGAACATTTTAATTTACTTACAAAGGACCCTATCACTTTCGAGGAAGAAAGGTTATGTTTTGGGAGTAAGAATCTTTCGCCCGT
Source organism: Hanleya hanleyi (assembly GCA_036873755.1). Classification (NCBI taxonomy): domain Eukaryota; kingdom Metazoa; phylum Mollusca; class Polyplacophora; order Lepidopleurida; family Hanleyidae; genus Hanleya; species Hanleya hanleyi. Next base: position 53,627 of record JAVTVY010051288.1, on the reverse strand, counting down.
AAAAATTCCACAGTTCTTGCTCGAGTACCATTAACCATGCCATTTCAATTTTATGTATTTTTTTTGCTATAATTCCTGAACAGTTCAAGAATTGCCCATGAATTTGAAAACCCCAGGTTGAAATTTAGTAAGCCCTTTTACTTTGCTCAAGAAAGTCATGCTTTTGAATCAATCATCCACGATTCCTTGTCATAATTCGTTGAACTGTTGATGAATTAATGAACAGACGAACCAATATCCATCGCATATCAAATCAGGAAATCACTGAATGATTTGAATGACAGAAAATCGAAATAAAAATATGTTTAGAATATCTCTATACATGTACAGTTTCATAAGCACATGGACCTGCACTTTTCTCGACACCGCGGCACCAGTTCATCTCGGCGTTAGATGCCGTGTAGACCTCCTGTTCTCTGCACTCTGAAGTCCGTCTCTGAAATCATCCTGTGCACCTTTCAACGGCTAGAGATAGACATAAACATTTATTCTAATGGTCATATCATGTTCCTGGTTTACAATGGCGGTGAAACGCCCTTTCAGACTTTCTACTGTCAAAAGCCCCTCTCCCTATAGCTACATCGTGTTTCACCGTGACGGCCAACGCAGCAAAAAAGTTCCCCGTCCCTACTGGCCGATCACCCCCATATCCCCGCAGCTATCCTGGCAAAGTTCCATGATCTTTCAACCAAACCATGGCTGTTCAAGGACGACATATAAACCTACACAGGTTATAACATGCAAACTGTACATTTCGTTTTCCCGGTCCACGTGCCTTTATGAACTGTCCTTTCGATTTCTAGCTTGTCAACTGTCCTTTCGATTTCGATTGCCGCGTGAGTGAGGTATTTTGATTACGGACGTATGGTGTTTCATTTGTGCCAATTTGATCGACGCGAAAAGTCGACGTCGTGTTTTGAAACGCGACGTCGCCCTTTCCGTCGCGCGTCGACTTTTACAATGTTAAAGAGATAGGCCAAAACTCGACGTCGTGTTTCAAAAGTCGACGTCGCCTTTTATGGTGTTCCATTTGTGCCAATTTGATCTCGCGCGCCGACTTGCAAAAGTCGACGCACGACGCGCGACGCGAAAAGTCGACGTCGCGTTTTGAAACGCGACGTCGCCCTTTCCGTCGCGCGTCGCGCGTCGACTTTTACAATGTTAAAGACATAGGCCAAAACTCGACGTCGTGTTTCAAAAGTCGACGTCGCCTTTTGGCCTATCTCTTAGCATTGTAAAAGTCGACGCGCGACGCGCGACGGAGAGGGCGACGTCGCCTTTCAAAACGCGACGTCGACTTTTCGTGTCGCGCGTCGTGCGTCGCCTTTTTGAAGAATCAAAACTCGACGCGCGACGCGCGACGGAAAAAGTCGACGTCGCGTTTTAAAAGGCGACGTCGCCCTCTCCGTCGCGCGTCGTGCGTCGGGTTTTATAATGTTAAAGAGATAGGCCAAAACTCGACGTCGTGTTTCACAAGTCGACGTCGCCTTTTGGCCTATCTCTTAGCATTGTAAAAGTCGACGCGCGACGGAGAGGGCGACGTCGCCTTTCAAAACGCGACGTCGATTTTTTCCGTCGCGCGTCGCGCGTCGACTTTTAAAAAGTCGACGCGCGCGACGGACATTCGCGTCGCGCGTCGCCTTTTGGTTTACAAAAGTGCGCATGTCTGGGGAGCATGTATTACTATAATGTTCACAGCTGTGATTTTCGATTCTTGTAGCTCCTGACCGGTGTTGGTAATTTACTGCAAGATAGCAAGAATGACAAGATATTTTGCATGCATGGAGACTATGTACAACATAATATATTTGTTTCGCTGTCTGAAATGTTTTTTTTGCTGATCAATTTTCGAATACTGGTACCTGTATTCCACAAAATGCACACCTCTCAATCGAGAGGACAATTCGCATCTATTAGCTTGTCGCCGGACTAATACGTAAATTAAATTCAAGTTTCCAATAATGAACAAAAGCGTATGTAAGTAACTATTTTGCAGGATTAACAGTAACGACTGGAAAACAGAGGGAAAATAATTAATCGCTTGTGTAGCTCAATGGAACTGTGAGATCTAACATTCTGGAGACATCCTGATGAATGTCTCCTGATAAAACGCGCCACGTTGCATTTTATCTCGAATCATACAACACTTTTTAATAGTAAGGCTTTGTTTTCTGCTATTTTAGACGAGTGACTATATGCTGTCAAAGTAAAGGTGAGGTGTGGGGTCATTTCACTTTCGTTTTCGGCCGGAAAACAGTAAGATCCCACATTTCCTTTGAGCTACACAAGCTATTAATTAGTTTTTCTCTGTTTTCCAGTCGTTACTGTTACTCCTGCAAAACTGTTACTTACATAAGCTTTTGATTCATTATTGGAAACTTGAATTTATTTTACGTATTAGTCCGGCGAAATATGAAGACATTGACAAGCTAATAGATGCGTATTGTCCTCGCGATGGAGTGGTGTGCATTTTGTGGAACACAGGTACCAGTTTTCGAAAATTAATCAGCAATATAACATATCTGACAGCGAAACAAATAAATTATGTGGTACATAGTCTCCATGTATTTAACATACATCTTGCCATTCTTGCTTTGTTGCAGTAAATTCTCAGCAAATTACCAACACCGGTCAGAAGCTACAAGGATAGGAAATCGCATGCAGATGTGAACATTTTTTTTTTCTTTAAGTTAACACCCCAAATCACAATACAAAGAAACAATACGAGACAGAACAAGACTATATGATACGATACAATACAATAAAATACAAAATAATACCATACATTACAATAAAATATATTACAATTCAACATATTACAACTCAATACATTACAAAACAATACAATTCTAAACAATACCATATCATACAGTACGGTGAAATATACCATAATACAACACATCACAGTACAAACACACATACACCTCTACATAAAAGAAGAAAGTTAACACAGATTGTGAATTTTGTATAATACGTTTGTACAACGTATAGTGGCAAACTTCAATTGATAATTTGATTGATAATTTATTGTGTCTCGTGAACAATATGGAATACATGCTCCCCAGACATGCGCACTTTTGTAAACCAAAAGGCAACGCGCGACGCGAATGTCCGTCGCGCGTCGCGCGTCGACTTACTTTTAAAAAGTCGACGCGCCACGCGCGACGGACATTCGCGTCGCGCGTCGACTTTTTAAAAGTCGACGCGCGACGGAAAAAGTCGACGTCGCGTTTTGAAAGGCGACGTCGCCCTCTCCGTCGCGCGTCGCGCGTCGACTTTTACAATGTTAGGAGCTAGGGCAAAAGGCGACGTCGACTTTTGAAACACGTCGACTTTTGGCCTATCTCTTTAGCATTGTAAAAGTCGACGCGCGACGGAAAGGGCGACTTACTTTTAAAAAGTCGACGCGCCACGCGCGACGGACATTCGCGTCGCGCGTCGACTTTTTAAAAGTCGACGCGCGACGGAAAAAGTCGACGTCGCGTTTTGAAAGGCGACGTCGCCCTCTCCGTCGCGCGTCGCGCGTCGACTTTTACAATGTTAGGAGCTAGGGCAAAAGGCGACGTCGACTTTCGACTTTTGGCCTATATCTTTAACATTGTAAAAGTCGACGCGCGACGGAAAGGGCGACGTCGCGTTTCAAAACACGACATCGACTTTTCGCGTCGCGCGTCGTGCGTCGACTTTTGCAAGTCGACGCGCGAGATCAAATTGGCACAAATAGAACACCATACGGACGTGACGCTGGCTAGATACTGAATTCCTTATCTGATGTTGTGCCCCGAATCGTTACAAACATTAATATGCTGTTTCCAACAGTTCGATTCTACTGGAATTAACGTGAGTATCAAGGATTCCCGTGAAAAGCAGGCCAGCACTCAATTGTCAAGTTTATTCGGTCTATCTCTGACAGGAATGCTGACAAGTCTGGACGTTACATCGGAGGAATGGGAATGGATCACTTTTATTTGAGATTAACAACCTTTTCTATTGCCGCCATGGTTCTCTGTCTGTGTTCATTACACTCTGGTTTATGCATTAGCATGGTTTATGTTACCACTGAGATTGTAATTTTTATGCTCCTCTTGACCGTTGTTGTGCCTACACGAAAGCTGACGCACACGTTTTGAGACGTAAATCAAAATTGTATTTTCCCACAAACATGTCAGACAGCTCCCTCTCATCATTAGTATATTTTGTATTGCGTGGTAACTTGACTGGAAGAAATCCACTGAAACTATATTTTGTTCTGTCGGTCGTCAGCCGAAACGCATCCAAAGAAAAAGTACGAGCAGTTTTGGATAATGAAATAATTGGGTATGTCACGAGATTGATGAAGGGGTATCCATTTTGATGTTAGAAATTCATTGTTAGTATATCCAATGACTACATCATCTGACATCTATCAAGCGCGAAATAATCAGTAGGAATTTCAACGAATTTATCGACATATTTTTGTGTTCCAGTTGAGGAAAACCAACATATTTATCCTTCGCTATGTTATCTGGATATTAAGCAACCATATGACTCTATAGGAACTAACATTCAGATCCGAGAATACGGTGGATTCTCAGACGTAGCCTTAGTATCTCAGCCGCGCCTTCATTGTAGCTGTTCATTTGGAGACTATGGCGTATCCACACGGCCCCTAGCACCGGCTTAAGCGGAATTAGATACGCTAGCTCGTGATGACAGATCAGCTCAAACATCTCGTCTGATGTTAATGGATGAGCATCGTGGACGTCTGATGGAGTAAACACCTCAACATGCGGTAACCTGATAAAAGCAAGAATACCCAGATAAACTAACCTGTAATGACCGACGTCGTGCGGCTTGAATTTCCCACCCAAACATTAAACCTACATATATGTGTCGAGTGACAGTATGTGACAGAGAGTGGCTCTGTCAGTATGTCGGGACCTCTTCCCACTTCCCGTATATGCGTTGTAATTTTTATCTGTATATGGCGAGATTCTGCTGGTAGACATTTCGTCTCCGAGGCCCGCCCCCTGTACAGACCTTTTGGTCTTTGATATATATTGGCATTGTGGGAAGTTGATCCTGGGTCAATATCGGGCCTTACAGACTAGTCCTGTGTGTTAAATGCCGTCATTTTCATCTGACGACGATACAGCTCACCAATGCCCAGTGTACGAGTTGCCACAGCGACACAGCTCACCAATTACCAATATAAGATTTGTTTGAGCATTTCCATCATAGCTCTCTAGATTTGTATCTAAAACCGCTTATGCCGGTGCTAGGGGCCGTGTGGTCATGTCATCCAAGCTGCCACATAAACATGTACAATAAAAGCGTACCTGAGATACAACGCATATCACGAATCGTTAGATTCTTGGTATGTGCTTTAGAATAGGTTAACCGAAAGACTATACTGTGAAGTCATGTGGCTCTGTCAGTATGTCGGCACCTCATACCACTTCCCTTATATGCGTTGTAATTTTTACCTGTATATGGCGAGATTCTGCTGGTGGACGTTCGGCCCCGAGTCCCGCCTCCTGTACAGACCTTTTGGTCTTTGATATATGTTGGCATTGTGGGAAGTTGATGCTGGGTCGATATCGGGCCTTACAGACTAGTCTTTTTTGTTAAATGCCGTCATTTTCATCTGACGACGATACAGCTCACCAATGCCCAGTGTACGAGTTGCCACAGCGACACAGCTCACCAATTACCAATATAAGATTTGTTAGAGCATTTCCATCATAGCTCTCTAGATTTGTATCTAATACCGCTTATGCCGGTGCTAGGAGCCGTGTGGTCATGTCATCCAAGTTGCCACATAAACATGTACAATAAAAGCGTACCTGAGATACAACGCATATCACGAATCGTTAGATTCTTGGTATGTGCTTTAGAATAGGTTAACCGAAAGACTATACTGTGAGGTCATGTGGCTCTGTCAGTATGTCGGCACCTCTTCCCACTTCCCTTATATGCGTTGTAATTTTTACCTGTATATGGCGAGATTCTGCTGGTGGACGTTCGGCCCCGAGTCCCGCCCCCTGTACAGACCTTTTGGTCTATGATATATGTTGGCATTGTGGGAAGTTGATGCTGGGTCGATATCGGGCCTTACAGACTAGTCTTTTTTGTTAAATGCTGTCATTTTCATCTGACGACAATACAGCTCACCAATCTCCAGTGTACGAGTTGCCACAGCGACACAGCTCACCAATTACCAATATAAGATTTGTTAGAGCATTTCCATCATAGCTCTCTAGATTTGTATCTAATACCGCTTATGCCGGTGTTAGGAGCCGTGTGGTCATGTCATCCAAGTTGCCACATAAACATGTACAATAAAAGCGTACCTGAGATACAACGCATATCACGAATCGTTAGATTCTTGGTATGTACTTTAGAATAGGTTAACCGAAAGACTATACTGTGAGGTCATGTGGCTCTGTCAGTATGTCGGCACCTCTTCCCACTTCCCTTATATGCGTTGTAATTTTTACCTGTATATGGCGAGATTCTGCTGGTGGACGTTCGGCCCCGAGTCCCGCCCCCTGTACAGACCTTTTGGTCTTTGATATATGTTGGCATTGTGGGAAGTTGATGCTGGGTCGATATCGGGCCTTACAGACTAGTCCCTTGTGTTAAATGCCGTCATTTTCATCTGACGACGATACAGCTCACCAATCCCCAGTGTACGCGTTGTCACAGCGACAGAGCTCACCAATTACCAATATAAGAGTTGTCAGAGCATTTCCATCATAGCTCTCTAGATTTGTATCTAATAACGCTTATGCCGGTGCTAGGGGCCGTGTGGTCATGTCATCCAAGTTGCCACATAAACATGTACAATAAAAGCGTACCTGAAATACAACACATGTCACGAATCGTTAGATTCTTGGTATGTGCTTTAGAATAGGTTAACCATAAGACTATACTGTGTAGTCATGTGGCTCTGTCCGTATGCCGGCATCTCTTCCCACTTCACTTATATGCGTTGTAATATACAGTTGTTCATAACGGTCGACTATCAGGAGGTAGGCGTATGTCAATCAGAAAGATGCAGATTGATCATACTTTTGTTCATTATTATCCTCTGTTTCTTCTCTTTTTCTCGAGCAGGCCTCATATATGACATTCGGTAGCCAGCAATCGTCAATAAACAACTTCCGTGTCCATAATCGAAAGACATTTTTATTAGATAAAATCGGCACCAATCTCCAAGCATGCTTAAAATAACAATACATATATACTTAAGCTAATTTCTTGCCCGAAAGAAACGGTCAACAGTGTTGATGAGGCGTTTACTCAGACGCCCTTGATTTTCGTTGTTTTGCTCAAAATTGACATGTATGCAGCTGTGTGTGGTGATAAAAAAATTATACCCTCAATTTGACATCATCTTTTTTACAGTGAAATCAGGCCTGTGGCAAATCTAACGTACGCCATATCTCACCAATTTATTTGCTGTTTTCTGCTGGTGGACTGTTAATCCCTGCGCCCCTCCCCCCCCTTCTGTACATGCCATTTGGCAAACATAGGTAGGTTTATTGTCTTAGTGGGAAGTTTTCTACACGTCGTAGGGCATTACAGATTAGTTTTTCTGTGTATTCTTGCATTTACCATATTTACCCCATGTTGAGGCGTTTACTCCATCAGACGCCCTCGATACTCAGCCATTAACATCAGACGATGCTCATACATTAACATCAGATGAGTTACTTATTTGACCTGATCTGTCATCACAGCTCCCGAGATAGCGTATATAATTCCGCTTGAACCCTTGCTAGAGGCCGTGTGGTTACTTAATCGTTAACACATGAACAATTGCAATAAAAGCTTGGCTGAGACACCAACGCTACGTCTTAGAATTTTCCGTATTCTAGTCTGAATGAGAGGTGCCAAGGGAGGCTTTCCTGTGAAGTCATATGGTTACTTTTTTGTTGCCAGACTTTTCGCACTCTCAATTTTTCTCACATATTACATATCCTACCAGTTCAAATCAACCAAATTTGCCATCACAAACCTTCATCTAGCAACATCGAATGCCATTTATTCTTTAAGCGCATTTCCCTAATACTGGAGTGTGAGAGATGAATGCTTCTAACTAAAGCTTTTTCATCGGGAACATGCCATTGGGCAGTTGTCTGTGTATAACGAAATGATGTTACAAGCGATCGAAAACGAAATGGTCTGATTTGATCAGTTGTCCATGTATCATACAGTCAATACCATATACAGGCACATCATTTCTTTCACAAAGCCTTCGTAGTAATAGTGTCAATGTCCGGAGGAAATTGGACACCTAGCTAATATTCCAACGCCGTTACGGGGATATAATATCCTCCAATGAAACTACCAAATTGTTTTCTATGATCAATGGCTTCTATTGCTAAATGTGAATACATTGTAACGAAATGTACACGTCGGCCCGGAGGACTTCCAATCGGAATGTCTTGATCCCTTTAAAGGCGATTGCGGGTTATACTGATACTTTATTAAGGGCGCTGCTTCAGCTAATTTTGGCAAACATTATAATGCAAAACTTTTCACCGGGTGTAGTATCAGACTCAGTTGCGTTTGATGCATTACCGAAGAGCGATTTTCAGGAGCAAAATTAAGACATGGGCTCCAATAAGTGTCCATTAAATAAGAGCCTATACCTGGTGATTTGATTACGGAGGTTACTGAATATTCTGAATATACATTTGATATAGGATATCTCACAACTGGAGCAATATGCAAGAGGTGGGAAAAATTGATGACGTCTGGCGACTAAAAAGCTACCATATTACTCTACAGGAAAGTTTCCCTCGGCACCTCATATTCAGACCCGGTGGATTCTTGGACGTAGCCTTAGTATCCCAGCCGCGCTTTTATTGCGCCTGTTCATGTGGAGACTATGAAGTATCCACACATCCTCTAGCACCCGCTCAAGCGGAATCAGATACGCTAGCTCAGGATCTGTGATAACAGATCAGCTGAAATAAATAACTCATCCGATGTCAAATGAATTAGCATCGTGGGCTTCTGATGGAGTAAACGCTCCAGCATAGAGTGAAGCTGGTAAATGCAAGAATACGCATAAAAAGACAAAGCGTCAGCGGCTATGATTAGAGATAATGGCTATCAAGTGATTTTTACTCCTCGCATAATTTTGGTGTCGTCTGTCTGTCCGTCTGTCCATTTTTCTTGTGAACACGATATCTCAATAAGGATTGTAGTCAGGCATTTTGCAGTCATACCGCATAATCAGTTGGTGATGGGTCAGGAACCTATTGAAAATAGACCTTGACCTATTTTATCAAGGTCAAATTCTAGTATTTGCAATATTTTTGAAGGATTAAAGTTAGGGTCTTCAATTCAATATTACATACGCAACTCGTGATTGACTAGAAGCCTATCCAGGTTGACTGACCTTTTACCGTTTTTGGAATAACTTGAAGAAATATAGCTAGGCTTTTCAAGTTTTGTACAAGTATACATCTGGTGATGGTCCTGGAGTGTAGTTAAGATGACTGGCCTCGACTTATATTATCCAGGTCAGATTCCATTTAGTACGATACTGGTGAAGGACCTGAAGTCTATTGAATATGGCTGACCTTGACCTATTTTCTCAAGGTCAAATTCTGTACGTTAAATCGAAGATTTTTGAATTGATGTTTCCCATGCAATTAAGTAAGAATGAATCAGAAGCCTATTCAAGATGACTGACCTTGATCTATTGTTCCAAGACCAAATTACTTGACCGCAGTATGAAGAGCTAGATTGAAGAGTATATTTAGAGCTAGGAATTCGGTCATGCTCTACCAAAACCTCAGTGCAAAATTACCCATCATAAGGCCTAGTCCAAATGTGACAACCCCGCTCGTGGGGTCCCGGGTGTTAAAAGGAATAGGACCCTACCCGTGTGGTGTCCGGGTGTGAAAAAGTATAGGAATCAAACGTCGTGATATGACTGAAATAGTGTTGAAAGCTACGTCAAATCATATTCACCCACTCACTCACCCCTGTGACATGACCCAACCTCCTATGTATTTATTGTATTAGAGTACGACGGTCATCCCTACTAGGTCACATTTTCGTTGACCTAGTTGTCAAAGTTCTAAAAATACATCTTATACAATGCTTTTTGCAGAATGTAGACAATAACTGCTAGCCGTGGGGTATTGGGGCTCATTGGAATATTTTCTTAAGTGTTACTGCAATGTGCAGTAATAAAACTACACAGAACTGGTAGGAATTCGCATAACGTAGCCTCGTCTATAACGCACTGGCAAGTCTGTGGTATATCCCAGCATCAGGATCTATGATTGGGCTGTGGTGCACCTCATCAGGTCTGATGACATCAAAATGGCGTATTGTTTCAACAAACCCATGTACTACAAAACATTTTTTCAAATAAGAAAAAATATCTTGCTGAAGAACATTATTCTTAAGTTTAAGTTATTATTCAAACGGTTATCATCAAGTAAAAAAACTGCGTTTCAATTCAGATGGACAGGATTTAAAGTTGGAAGAAAAATTGCTCATGTCCACCGTCAATACAAAGATTGCTTCTATGAAAACAGCTGGCTCGAAATATGGCTGGAATCTGGTGCCGTTAAGGTCAATCATGGACACCCATAACTTTTCTCGAAAAGTGAAATTGGACTGCCGATACTAAAACAGAGTGAATTGGTCACAGCAGTTACACTATGACTTCGAATCTTCGAATAAACGAATATACTGAAATGAAAGAGTTAACATGTCATGGTGCCGGCGTGCTGACACATAGTCACATGACCCAAAAGGCCGATACTCTGACTACCTTGTATTCAAAAACATCACAAGAACCAAGAGTGGTTCCCCTGATGTTCTGTATCGTAATTGATAATGTGTACAACTTGACTGAAATGATCACACGGCCCCTAAAACCGATTTATATACAACTATGGAAGAAATGATATATAGCTCTGTCATCATGTCTGGTGCCAATTGATGGAACAGTAAATTATCGGCATTGGGAGTAACGTCAACTATTGCACAATTAACAAGGTTCTGCTGTCCAGAGTTAAAGCATAGAAACATAGAAAACTAAAGGATACATAATTACATTAAAATTGTCTACGTGAAATATAAAAATTTCACCACAAAGGAGATTTATTTTAATGGAATATTTTCATTCGAAATGGTCAGGGATATGGAAAATAATTAGTTCCTTGTAACCTGAAATCAGTTGTGTTGAAAATTGTGGAACTTTAACTGTCTGATTTAATACCAGAGTTCTTCTTCGGAGACGAGCCCGGATTCATTACTGCCCCGTGGGGCTACCGGGGATTGACCTGGGGTGTCGTTGTGCACACACCGGTCATGGTAAGAATAGGCCTCAGTCCCTCAGAGAGCTTGTCGTAAAAGGCGTGGGGTACCCGGGCGTGGGGTACCCGGGTGTGAAAAGGAACAGGACCCCACCCGTGGGGTTCCCGGGTGTGAAAAGGAATAGTACTCCACCAGCGGGGTCCCGGGTGTGAAAAGGAATAGGAACCAAACGTCGTGATATGACTGAAAGTATTGAAAGCGACGTTAAATCATATTTACTCACTCACTCACTCCTCAATTTTCACGGTAATGCCAGTGGAATGTTGATGATTTTATCATGCGAAGCACACGTACAATATGAGCCATCTTAATGATTTCAAAACAACCCTAGCCAAAGACATAACCGTTATAGTAAAGCTATATTTATCTCACCGGTTGATAGAACTAGGGCATATATCAGATTATCAGATGTACATGCAGGTTGTTAGAATTCATGAAAGACGGAAACATCTTTTGTTTTTTATGTCCCGATAGGTTCCGGTATTATATGCACAAAACAAAGTTTATCTTCGAGCTCTGGGCTGAGACGTCAGTTCAAACTTTTTGTTGGCATAGGCAGCTGTTGTCTACACAGAATTTCAGTGTCGATCATGGTACTTCCCTTATATGTGTTGTAATTATAAGCTCTTCGTCGAAAGGAGGGGTTATCAACATACAATGTAAGTGTGCGAAAATATATCTGTAAAGACATATTCCAGCTTAATGCCATGTTCATGGCATGAGATATTTGCTGCTGAAAATAAGTATTGTGTACTATAAAATAGTATCGAGGTTGATTTCCAAGAGCTAAATATATATTTTGCCGACTCTTGTCAACTTTTCCTAAGTGGAATTTGTTGCATATTGCCATGCAACTGTATTTCCTCTAGTTAAGCATCATATGTAGATTACGTAAGTTTGTAACGAAAAAATATAATATATACTGTTCAAGCATATATGTTGCATCTTCTCTAACCAAGTCGACTACATCACAAAGCTCTGGTACGTGGCCTTGGCATCTTTCGCTAGTGACGTTGAAACGACAAATCACATCACACATGATATGCATTTGCCGCTTTTTGGAGCCAATCAGAGCAATCTAAATATATCAAGTGGGGCGAAAAGCCGTATCTTGAAAGTATTTTGTCACAATTAATGATCTACACAAGGGAGATAATCCTCTTGATCGGGCTCTGTGATGCAAACATACCACTGCCTTGTTATATAATATGGTGACCGTTATCAAAGACAATTTCGTGAAGACACTTCAAGTTCGTGCGATGGAGTCCCATACAGATTACAACAGTCTGTGTAAATTATTCGCAAAAATTTACGTTAAACTCACCCCCCCTCTGAACTTCTCCCCGTAGCTTAGATATTAAGAGCTGCAACTTTGTATTTTTCCACTTTTTATATTAGGGTCATTTTGAGCCTATTTGCATATCCCTCCGAACAGAGGATCATGCGAAAATTCAAAGACTGAAAAGTTGCGTTTTTGTCGTTTCTCCAAAATTGTTACCTTTTTATGCATAATAATGCCCAAAAGTATTTTATTTCACATCAGACAATTCTTTTCTAATTTATTATGCAGTTTTAGCGGAAAAACTTACGTAATTAAAAAAAATCGAAAATCTGATCGAAAAATCGTCAATAAAATGCCTTTTTTGAAAATTACGTCACTGTGACGTCATCATGGCGGCCATCTTGAATTTTTCCCATTAGAGTTTTACCCAAAGATATAGTGTGGTAAGTTGCAGTACTCTAGCCTTAGGGATAACGAAAATATATAGGGGCCCCGCCGCCCCTCCCGAGGCTGCGGCACACTCCAAATCGCCCATGCCAGATAGGGTTAACAGCAGTTTATCTGAAAAACTTGAATACCATTTCTTGTGTTCCCACCCAAATAAGGCGCGATCGAATGGATCTCTGACTGGTCCGACCAAAGAGATGATATAGTTTAGTGATAGATATTATAACTGCTCTGTTCACCGAAGGTTAGCCCATCTATGGAAATGGTGGTGCTGCGTTTACCAGAGAAAAATCTCTACCAGTATTTCTGTTACGTTTTTAAAGCCAACAACTTTTTTCCAATTCTGAGTAAAACACTGTTGTTCATACAGAGAAAATAGTATTGTGGTTTAAATTTCGCTCGTCAAAGATGACGGAAAACGGCGCATAGACGTTTGAAATTTAGGTATTCGTTCTTGTTTACTTTTTGATAGGATTAAAGTTTATTGAGTAGGTTTTACGGATCTGAAAGATGACAATTGCAACCAATTCATATATACTATTTCGGTGTAATCTCACAACAGATATGGTTGAATTCGTTTTGGTTGAAGGTGTCATATTTAATATATACCTACAAGTACATTGCAAAATTCCTACTATAAATAAGCCAAAAGTCCATTTCCACAGCCATTGAACGTGACCTGTACCAAGATATAACCTCGGTACCCATATTATCGCCAAATCAATTTCAGTTCAAAAATCGATCGAACGGCTCGCGAGTTTGCTGTAGCAAGAATTCTAAAAACACTAATATACAGTTGGGAATTCATTTCAATCATCAAATGACGTGCATGTTAGAATCAATGGACAAATATTTAGAAATCTACCAGCTAAAGTGCAACAGTTGGAGTTATTAAACAAACTGTGAACTAGTTGTGACCATGGAAATGTCGCTGTAAATCCTACCTTGACTTGTGAAGATTCATTTCATGCAGTTTGATGCATTTTGAGAAATTGTTTACAGCAAATAGTTCATATAATCTTTGGTTTCAAAGAGCTCAGACATTTTTTTAAATTTCATTTCAACCAATTATATTGCGGGATTAAAGTTGCCATCCTCCACGTTACATGATTACGACTCACAAGCAGAGGTACAAAATGGAGAATGGGTGTGCGAAAAGAGGCCTCTATACATTTATTACAGAAACAGATCCTACCAAGTAGTTTGGTCGCTTCCACCTCGTATGTGGCATTCTCTCCAATGTGGAAATAATTCCCAGAGTGCAAAGTATTTCCATGCAAACCAATAGGAACGCGGGCTAGAATCAGTTTCACCACTCAATGGATTACGGCGTTGGCCTGAAAATTCGGAATCGGTTAACTGTCAATATCTGGCATTTTGAATTTGAAAGCCGCGCTGTTTGCTTGACTAGAAAATAAAGGAAAGCAACCCCGGGAAAAACAAATCCCTCCAATTAGAGAGTCTCACCAGGTGGCGCAGTGTAAAACCTGCCTCCTGCTATAGCTAAATCTGCCTCCTGCTATAGCTAAATCTGCCTCTTGCTATAGCTAAACCTGCCTCCTGCTATAGCTAAATCTGCCTCCTGCTATAGCTAAATCTGCCTCCTGCTATAGCTAAATCTGCCTCCTGCTATAGCTAAATCTGCCTCCTGCTATAGCTAAATCTGCCTCCTGCTATAGCTAAATCTGCCTCCTGCTATAGCTAAACCTGCCTCCTGCTATAGCTAAATCTGCCTCCTGCTATAGCTAAATCTGCCTCCTGCTATAGCTAAACCTGCCTCCTGCTATAGCTAAATCTGCCTCCTGCTATAGCTAAACCTGCCTCCTGCTATAGCTAAATCTGCCTCCTGCTATAGCTAAATCTGCCTCCTGCTATAGCTAAACCTGCCTCCTGCTATAGCTAAATCTGCCTCCTGCTATAGCTAAATCTGCCTCCTGCTATAGCTAAACTCTGCCTCCTGCTATAGGCCTGCTATAGCTAAATCTGCCTCCTGCTATAGCTAAATCTGCCTCCTGCTATAGCTAAATCTGCCTCCTGCTATAGCTAAACCTGCCTCCTGCTATAGCTAAATCTGCCTCCTGCTATAGCTAAATCTGCCTCCTGCTATAGCTAAATCTGCCTCCTGCTATAGCTAAATCTGCCAAAGTGATGTGTAGAGCTTTGCGATGTAGTCAACTTGGCTAGCGAAGATGCTAATTTGATGAATATTGACAAGGCTGATTATGCATACATCAGTAATATTGCTTCGTCGATAAACCACTTGTGTTGAGCATCACTCTTCAATCTCTCACATACTGAAATGTTCCATCAAGTTGATAGAATCTTGCATGATGTTTTCATCCAGCGAGATGTAAAATGGATCATTGAAGAGCAGCCGTGCATAAGAAATCTTGTAACTGTCCTTAAATATTGATCATCAGGAATATCATCAATAATGTATAACTAACTGACGTTCTATACACTTATGGCTGTTATCATTCTTAAAATAATCGATAAGATATCACCGAATGGATTCTATTATGCAAAATTATTCTGTCAACTCTACTCTTCTACTTCAGAGACGGTATCATCATCGAGACAATAGCTATGGTTCCGGAGCAGTGTTCAGTTTATTTTGCCTGTCGTCGTGAAGAATAGTATGCATGAAGGTTAGAAGGAAGTAATTATTTTCCCTATCCCTCGCTACTTTACTGACCTCAGACCAATAATTTTCGGACATTATGTTTCATCACAATAGGTCAGTGATCAATTAGACGGTATGAAAACATGGTGTTATCCAGTACCATTTTCAATGAAACAAGGCCGACCGAGGTGCCCGATTTTATTAGTTCCGCGTTGAAGACAATACTGGAATTCAACTGGCGGTAAATATAGCAGCACGCGTTAATTACGGAGAGGATTTGCGTGAAATTTACAGACAATATTTTGGACACACTCATCGACATTCAGCCATCAGCGCTTTATCTGAATATCAACCAATCGATGGATTAGTTCCTTTTTACCTCCAGGAAAGAGAAATACAAATACATTCGCTAGTTCAATAACCTTACCATGTGATTCAGCGCTGGCAACAGTAGTATAGCCCATCTCCCAAAAATAAAGATAATATGGGGAATTCGGTATGCCCCCCAACCCTTCTCTCATCAACAAACTGAATGCAACTGAGCATAGGCCTAAGTCTATATAAATACCAAAGCTTTGTAGTTTTTATCTAAAACCGTCACGTTCGGTCACATAGTAAAATATGATAATTTGGAACAGCATGACATGCTGAATGCTGGGACATCATTCAAGCTTCTGGTATTATACCGTGCTGAGAGAGCAAGGAAGATAACAGTTAATCATTCTTGTGGTAGAATTAATGGCAAATTGCTCAGTGACCGTTTAATTGGTTGTAACTCCATCGCCAAATCGGAACCGGACTGTAAATCCTCTCATACTGTGCAAGAATCATCGCATAATTCCCCATTCATGGAGATCTCATAGATAGGAGATTGTTTCGGGATATTTTAAGATATTATATGACCGAAATAGTTAGGGCCATCTCTCATCATGAGCTCCCGACACATAGAGAATTCATGATTAGCTCCACTAAAGCATCATCTCTTGGAGTTCAAAGAGCTTGGTCAAATATATAAAAGGTGTACTTTATAAAGTACGTAGCCAACCTGACAACCGGGACGCCCCAAAAAGCCACAGGTCATCAGAAAATGTTTGTAAACAACGTCTTCCTTCTACGCTGAGAGGTCCACACGAAACGAGGCGATATATATACGCCATATGCAGGCGTATCTCTGGAACATTCCTGTCATGCCTATCCAGACGACGAGAGAGAAAGCGCGCATCGCTTCTAAAACACTTATAGGTCTGCATGCATTCTAAATTTTGTAGATGACGAGAGGCACTTTCTGACGAAAATGCCATTGTACGTCTCATTCATGGTATCCCGGAAACCACAGAGTCGAAGACAGTACGACACAATATTAGCGGGTATAATTTGCGACAGAAGTCTTTTCTGAAGCATGTATTCGTGAACCCTGTCCCGTTGTTTGTCAGCCAATTATTTGATAGCTAGAAATTGGACAGGTTCCCGCCGAGCTTCAAGGAGGATCAGTTTAATGGAATTTCCGATGAAGCAAGGTGAGAATCGGAAAGGCCCAGTTCCGGTTAATCAAGGAGAGTGTAACAATGCGCATGTATATTCTATATATCCAGCAGAGCTATTTCCATCATCAGATCTATATTTGTCAGCAAAATTAGAGAATAGGAGTTCGTCAAAAGCAGCTCTAATCGGATACATTGAGAGTGAAGCAATATCCTTCTTCGGTTCACTTGTCTAGTGTCTCATCATATGAAATCTGGTCAAACCAGACAAGTTAACCCCTTGGTCATTAATGTTTGCAACAAGATACTCGAACAGTTTAGTTATCATACAAGAGAGTAAGTGCAAACTGAAGTACCACTTAATGAAAGAATTCGAATGGCTCCCAGAGTCTCTTGTATGGGTAATTCGAGTACATTGGGCCTATAACTTAAAACACTTAAACTCGTTGCTAACGTAAGTAGACATCTTCAGAGCTCTAACGTATAATGCTAACAAGAAGTCGCAGTAACCATAATATATACGCGCATCAAACAAATTAAATACAAAAGTGGAATCAGTCAAATAGGGTGTTGACTGAGATGTGGAGGCGCTTGGCAAGGACACGTGATTGACTGAGCAAATGAAAGTAAATATCATGCTAAGGATTTTGATATATTTGATATTCAACCGGCATTATTTGTTTTTGGTGGTTTAACAAACATCGCTTAATGGAACGAATTTACTCTAGGGTAATATAGACTTGCGATTGATGACCTTCATTAACTTGGATTAATCCTATCTGGCCTGGGCTTTTCGGGACCTGTCCAGGCCTGGGGAGGGGCCATTTCGCCCCCACCTCCACCCCCCCCCCCAACACCGCTAGTTTTCTTACCCCTTGAGCTAGGGAGCTGAAACTTACCATAATATACCCTTGGTTCAAGCTCTATCAGAAAATGTTAAACAATCCAAAATGGCCGCTTTGATCACATCATAGTGACGTCATCTTTGAAACGGGCATTTTTAGTCAGTTTTTCGGTCAGATTTTTCGCCTGTTCAAATCACTTTTCGTCCGTGGTCCGTCGTCCGTCCGTCCGTCGGAGCGCCCGTCGTCCGTCCGTCGTTGGTCCGTCCGTAAACAATTCTTGTTATCGCGATTTCTTAGCAACTACTGCATGGATCTTTCTCAAATTTGGTACACAGGTTCCCCTTGGGGTCTAGTTGTGCAAGATACCTTTTTTGGTCCGATTCGAAAATCCAATATGGCCACCAGGCAGCCATCTTGGATTTCCCCATGAAACCTTGTTATCGCGATTTCTCAGGAACTACGGCATGGATCTTTCTCAAATTTGGTACACAGGTTCCCCTTGGGGTCTAGTTGTGCAAGAAACCTTTTTTGGTCCGATTCGAAAATCCAATATGGCCACCAGGCAGCCATCTTGGATTTCCCCATGAAACCTTGTTATCGAGATTTCTCAGGAACTACTGCATGGATCTTTCTCAAATTTGGTACACAGGTTCCCCTTGGGGTCTAGTTGTGCAAGAAACCTTTTTTGGTCCGATTCGAAAATCCAATATGTCCACCAGGCAGCCATCTTGGATTTCCCCATGAAACCTTGTTATCGCGATTTCTCAGGAAATACTGCATGGATCTTTCTCAAATTTGGTACACAGGTTCCCCTTGGGGTCTAGTTGTGCAAGATACCTTTTCTGGTCCGATTCGAAAATCCAATATGGCCACCAGGCAGCCATCTTGGATTTTCCCATGAAAATTTGTTATCGTCATTTCTCAGGAAGTACTGCATGGGTCTTTCTTAAATTTGGTACACGGGTTCCCCTTAGGGTCTAGTTGTGCAAGATATCTTTCCTGATCCGATTCGAAAATCCAATATGGCCACCAGGCAGCCATCTTGGATTTCCTCATGAAACCTTGTTATCGCGATTTCTCAGCAACTACTGCATGGATCTTTCTCAAATTTGGTACACAGGTTCCCCTTGGGGTGTAGTTGTGCAAGATACCTTTTCTGGTTCGATTCGAAAATCCAATATGGCCACAAGGCAGCCATCTTGGATTTCCTCATGAAACTTTGTTACCGTCATTTCTCAGGAAGTCCTGCATGGTTCTTTCTCAAATTTGGTACACAGGTTCCCCTTAGGGTCTAGTTGTGCAGGATATCTTTTTCAGTCCGAATCAAAAATCTAATATGGCCACCAGGCGGCCATCTTAGATTTCTCCATGAAACATTGTTATCGTGATTTCTCAGGAAGTACTGCCTGGATCTTTCTCAAATTTGGTGCACAGGTTGCCCTTGTGGTCCAGTTGTGCAAGATACCTTTTCTGGTCCGATTCGAAAATCCAATATGGCCACAAGGCAGTCATCTTGTATTTCCTCAGGAAACCTTGTTATCGCGATTTCTCATGAACCACAGTATGGATCTTTCTCAAATTTGGTACACAGGTTCCCCTTGGGGTCTAGTTGTGCATGATACATTTTCTGGTCCGATTCGAAAGTCCAATATGGCCACCAGGCAGCCATCTTGGATTTCCCCCATGAAACTTTATCGTCATTTCTCAGGAAGTACTTCATGGATCTTCTCAAATTTGGTACACAGGTTCCCCTTAGGGTCTAGTTGTGCACGATACCCTTTTCGGTTCGAATCGAAAATCCAGTATGGCCACCAGGCGGCCATCCTAGATTTCCCCATGAAACTTTATCGTCATTTCTCAGGAACTACTGAATGAATCGTTGTCAAATTTGGTACACAGGTTCCCTTTGTCGTCTAGTTGTGCAAGATACCTTTTCTGGTCCGATTCGAAAATCCAATATGGCCACCAGGCGGCCATCTTGGATTTTCCCATGCAACATTGTTATCGTGATTTCTCAGGAAGTACTGCAGGGATCTTTCTCAAATTTGGTACATAGGTTCCCCTTGGGGTCTAGTTGTGCAAAATACCTTTTTCGGTCCGATTCGAAACTCCAATATGGCCACCAGGCGCCCATCTTGGATTTCCCCATGAAACTTCGTTATCATGATTTCTCAAGAAGTACTGCATGGATCTTCCTCAAATTTGGTACACAGGTTTCCCTTGTGGCCCAGTTGTGCAAGATACCTTTTTTGGTCCGATTCGAAAATCCAATATTGCCGCCAGGTGGCCATCTTGAATTTCCCCTTGAAACATTGTTATCGTGAATTCTCAGGAAATATTTCATGGATCTTTCTGAAATGTGGTACACAGGTCCCACATGGGGCCTACTTGTGCAAGATACCTTTTTTGGTCTGATTCGAAAATCCAAGTTACACTTCAAATTAATATGGTATTCCCGATTCCCGATTCACCTTCCATATCAAGGAGTTCAAATAATTCGGAATTAAAATGTATTTCTTCAAATTTTAAATCAATTTTCTTTAGTCTATGCAGTTGCAAGGGAACTGCCCCACCCTTCCGTCTGCCGGCGGGTGTCGGCTACATGAAGGGACGTCACTCTTGTGACACAACGTCACAACTCGACAACTGTAGACTACTGCATGTTTCGATCCAAGGAAGATAATCAGGATTCAGACACTTTCGAAGTTTCAACATTACTGCGTGGACCGGATCCCTTCAGTGTTAAGTATTGTACCATCTTACTATTTTCGAGCATGGTATCTTAAAAGAGATATCTCAAACTAGCCCAGTAAGCAGAACAGAATTAGCATTCGTTCCTAATTATAAAATCTTAAGTATGTTTCATAGCTCATGCCAAAGTGTCAAAGAGATTTGTCTTCGCTTCCAGTGCCCAATGATGACACGTGCAAAAAAAAAAAATCAAAACAAATACTACAAAACGAAGACGAAGGATCCTCCGTACATGTACATTCACTTTCAGACTAACTTTGCTCATTTCTCTTGTACCATAACAACCGACATAAGTACAGTTTCTAGAAATCTTGAAACTCCTGAAACTTAGAAAGATTATATCTTGGTGTTTTCCAGTGTCCCTTTTTCGATCTTTTTCGCTCAGATTCTAAATTCTGTAAACAAAATTACAAATCAATCGTTTGTTCTTAGTAACAATGGACAACAAGATCATCTTGTCATTAGCTTACAATTATCGGACAATGGTGGGCGCCAAGATCCTTCAGGATCTCTCGTTTAAATTTTTTATTCATGTGTTTTCTCTGCAAAAATTACATGATAAATTAGTAAATAATAGCCTGATGTGAAATAAATAGATTTTGCATAATTTTCCTCGAAGAAATGCATGCAGGAATTTTGAAGAAAAATGACGAAAACATCACTTTTCTGGTACCCCAAATAGTCGCCATCTTAAATTCACCCATGATCCTCTGTCCGGAGAGTTATTCAAATAGGCTCAAAAATGATGAATTGAAAAGTCGCGGAGGGTCAGTTTCATTTTTTTTTGTCGTTCCGGAGATAGGGGAAAAAGTTTGGTAGGGTGGCCAAAATGCACCCCCCCCCCCTCCCCAGGCCAGATAGGGTTAATAGAGCAACTGACAAAATGAGCTGAGTTTGTAATACCACCAACAACAAAATATAGAAACTCTCAAGGTTGAATTTAAAATAAAGATAAATATTCTGATCCACATTTTTCAAATGACACAATCGTTAATGCCGTGTCTGTATGCGATATTTAGTTCTCTCGGCGTCTCTCTGTGGAGTTTAGTAGCAATACAAGTATATCCTTGGTGCGGATGCTATATACCCTGATGTTGAAAGTGAGACTCAAGAGATGTGCCCCAACACGTACCTGCTTGAAGATATGATTTCGAAGAGATGTGATTATATATTGCCATTCAGATGCAAAGAAATACATTCTCATGGGTAGATCTTGAAACAGAGGAGTGCATGTCATTTGAGAGAATTGGGCGTCTGAGAAAACATCAAGAATTAACGGGTAGAGAAAAACAATTCTGGAGTAAACTGTACTCTGTGTAAATAAGGCTGACGGAGATTAACACATGCCGAATGATTTATTAAATGGCAAGATGACACATGCACACCTGACTGCTAATATATAGTCCCCTTGAAAATTCGAGATGGGTCATCTATACGCGGTGAAACTGATCCTGGGAGCGTGCGTATCCATGTTCAGCCTACTTTCGGCAACTACAAGGAGAAATCGCCTGAAATCAACACCACATGATGTCGTCGGCCAATCAGCTAAACTCTACCGACGTAACCCCAACGTAATCCGCCATCTTCGAGTCATGTGCTGCCTTACTTCTTCAATATTACAGATCTAAAACACTCCTTGGATGATTCGGAATTTATTCATATCTGTATCTTTTGTAAGCGGAGACAATATGTGTTTCAGAAATGGTATGAAACGCATGTAATTTATCAGATTTCTCGTGTCTGTTCTCCGCCGGATGAAGACCGAAAAGTATACGGTAAAGCATCGGATATCGCTCCGCGATAATGGAGATACACGATTCGCAAGCCATCTTGTGGATGGCGCAAATGTCCCTCCATGATCTCATACAGACTAAACCCACCGTGTATCAATATGTTATTCCGTGAAAACGTCTCCGTTCACAACATGATGCATGTGTGAATAATTTGAAGAGAACTTGTATATATTTCTGAGAAGTCATTATTTTGATTCATGATCAGAAGCAAATGTGAATAAGGTTTGAGGCGTTTGATAGCGTAAATATCTATTATCTCAACTACAACATAATGTTTTTCAAAGACATATTTCTTCCATTCACCCAAGATATCAAACCCCATTATGTTCTAAAGAATGGAAGTACGAATTTTATTGAGAAGAATTTTGCTTAATCTTGGCATTTGGTCGATGCGTCATCTAAATTCTTAAACTTCAAATGATCACGGCAGTTATTAACACTCGGCCAAAATTGGCCGAAGAGGTGCGTATTGTCGTTGACAGCCAAGCTTTACAAATTCATACCATATATGCAGCTAGCAATATAGCCTATCTAAGATGACTGATCTTGACCTATTTGCAGAAGGTCAAATATTATGTTGAATGTTGATTGTCTGTTAGCACATCTCTGGAAGGATTACAGCTATTCCAAATTCACACTGTTTACACAGATGCATATGCTTATCGAGCAGAATCGTATTAAACATGACTACCTTTACTTATTTTCACACAATACATCTTTGAAGCTTCAGAACCAGTTTTTTTTTCTCACTATTTACAGATACAAGTCGGCATATTGATCAAAGCCTTATTGAAGTTGAATGACTTATTGTTCAACATGTCTAAGTGCAAAGCAAGTTTGTCTCTCCATCGTTCATACAATATATACAATAATTAGACTACTAGTGTGACCGAACTTCCTGGCCTGGGCTTTTTGGGAGCTGTCCTTCAAATACAATGAAGGTGGTTATATATCCCTCACAGCGTCACTTATATAGCAATTATCCACAGCGAGAAGATGGTCTATATTGCGTTTGGTGAATGAGAAGAAAGGGGCTTTGAAATGATCGGTTTTGAAAGCGCCTGCATATAGTCGTATTGATAAGAGCACGTATATAGGTCAGCCTGAAGGGGCTCACAATTAGTACCAATTGTAATACCTATATGCAGTTGATATATTGTGTTGCCAAATTTCACATAGATATTATTAATGAGAAATCCAAGCAACGCTTTCAAAAAAGAAACACTTCATGAATGTCACTCTGACCTAAACTCAGGAAATCAGGTAAACATCACGGTGGCACCCATAAAGGGGGAGTTATAGAAAAAGATGATGTAGAATGTGAGTAAACTTCTGGAAAGCCTCTCGTTGGAGGCAATCAAAAAACCTATTGAGGACGAAAGGTAAAAGGTCTAAGCCAGTGTGGATATGGAAAAAACAACCAGAAAACCACTGAGAGTCACATATTTTGTGACTATGTATTAGTTTGAAGCGATGTGTCTCGTACCAAGATTGAGGTCAAAATGCCAGTGGTCAAAATCACTGACCACCAGCAACTCACCCTGACACGTAAAATGTTTTAATGACGTAGTCTCAAGTTCCAGTTAGGCGCTTGCTATGTTTTGTGAGTACATGTTCACTGACTGTTCGTCTGTATGTTATGCTTTCATATCGAGCCTCGTGAATTTCAGCAGTTTGATGGCTTGACCCTCGGAAACAAGGAGACTGACATCTTCGGCCGTAGCTTGACCGCAGTGAATCCAATTTTTCAAACAGAGAACAAGCTGGAATTGTAGCAGCAAACAAAGAAAACTGAGCTTTTTTCAGCCTTTGTGTATGTTTAATCATTTCCAGCATAAGTGATAAAATGTTTTTAATATATAGTGAACTGTACTTTCCTTAACTATAATTATCTACCACTGATTCGTTCATCCAGACCATCGACATATTGCGGAGATTATGATACTGTTTGACCCGAAAGATGGTGTTTCAAGAGTATATCTGACCTCTTTGCTGCTATCAAAATGACCACAAACATGTGGGGTTTTTTCCCTTGCGGCATGCTAGACAGCTTAACCGCAAGAAGCGCTGAGCTCAGGCATGAAATTGTTTGGAAAATCTTTCGATAGATATTGTAAGCATATCTACATTTATATTTCTGGAAACATGTATCTATTTAGCTGCCATGAAACGCAACATATAAAGGTGATGGGAAAAGATGTCGAAGTATACTGACAAGAAGTCATATGACCCCAAAGGTCAATATTCAGAGTGCATATCCAAAAACCAATAAGGATTCCTGTGATGATTTGTATCTCAGCCACGTGTTTATTGAAGCTGTTCATGTAAACAACTTGAATGACATGACCACACGGCCCCTGTGGAGAATGACATGACCACACGGCCCCTGTGGAGAATGACATGACCACACGGCCCCTGTGGAGAATGACATGACCACACGGCCCCTGTGGAGAATGACATGACCACACGGCTTGTGAATGACATGACCACGGCCCCTGTGGAGAATGACATGACCACACGGCCCCTGTGGAGAATGACATGACCACACGGCCCCTGTGGAGAATGACATGACCACACGGCCCCTGTGGAGAATGACATGACCACACGGCCCCTGTGGAGACCCGTTGAATGTCTTCATTTGAGCTACAGGGACAGTTGAGTATGATATGTGCAAAATGATGTAAACATTGTAAACTCACCTGTTTCCTTTATCTCAATAATATTGTAAACCGCTCACCTATTTGATTATGTTGATTCGTCAGGTTACATTTGACATGAATATGGATATTGATTTATTTTGCTGATAATTTTCTACACTGCATTAGATATGTATCATATTTAATCCGCAGCACTGGCCGATTTATTAAGATAACGTGATCATCGGGTTGAACACATTACACAATCTATGCAGGCATATGAACGATATTTTCATCATAACAATAAATATTTCCCATCCCCATTTTCCTAATGGACAAAAAAAAGCATTAGAGAAAAAGAAATCCCATTATAATGAGGGTTGATACACTTTGTACGAACACGCTAAATTATGGAAAATTGGAGCGATATGCAAGAGGTGGGAAAATCAGACCCGAAAATACGGTGGATTCTCGGACGTAGCCTTAGTATCTCAGCCGCGCTTTTATTGCAGGTGTTCATGTCGAGACTATGAAGTATCCACACGGTCCCTAGCACCGGCTTAAGCGAAATTAGATGCGCCAGCTCAGGAGCTGTGATGACAGGTCAGCTCAAACAACTCATCTGATGTTAATGGATGAGCATCATGGACGTATGATGGAGTAAACGCCTTAACATGGTGTAACCTGGTAAATGCAAGAAACCTAGAAAAACTAAGATCCCGAAAGAATAATCTGATTTGGTGATTTACGCAGGCAATTTCATATTCTGTCAAAGATTCTCAAACGAACTTTATATGCGATTGTGTAAACGTATTACTTCGGCAGAATGAAGCCTGCATGAATATTTTTTAAAAAATCCATTCAAACTATATGACAACCATTGCATGAGCAATGTATTGTTAGGTTGCGTAATGATTTATTCTGTTGATATTATATCATTAACTATTGAAACCTAATATTTTGCATAATCTATGGCGAAGTTAGGGTGTAATGTAAGCGTATGCTTGAACTACGTATAACCACGGTTCTCTGTGGTATTGACTACATGTAAGTTGATAGTGTTTATAACGACGCCAGAAACAAACCATTCCAGTATATGGCAGTTATTTGATTATTAGCTAGGATATACTCGGGGCTGACTGTAACAACGATAAGTGCTTCCGATCCAACTGTACCAGCGTCAGACAGATCCATTAGAGACACGTAATCTCCAGGGGCTGTATGCAATATTTATCTCTCTCTGTCTTGAGTTAATTCTCCCGGGATGTGTAAGGAGATTACGGTGCCGGTTGATTGATAACACATTGTTGTGACCTGACGCGAACAAGGCTGTTAGAGATTCACCTGCGCAGGTTCAACCCTGGAGGGTTTACAAGAGAGTTTCATCACTAGCTCGAACATACTGAAATCAATATCCTGTTTCGTCGGCAAAAATGTCTCCTTTTGCAATAAGAACCAAACAAGAACAACATATTTGTGAAAAAAAGCCTGTGTTCAATTCGCAAATAACATGTCGTGGTTTAATGCCGGCGTATAAACACATGACTCCACATATCGATATTCGGTCCTATCTTTCCTGTAAAGGTCATAAAGTAAAGGAGAAGAATACAGATTCTGACGGTACAAAAATGAAGCTACAAGAGTGGCTTTCCCGTAATACAAAGGCATTGAACAACTGAAACCTACACAAAAGACTGTGTCACGTTATTCTGTCTGTATTCTACTAATAGCATCATTGAGCATGAACAGGTACAATAAAAGCGTACCTGAGATACAACACATATCACTAATCGTTAGATTCTTGGTATGTGCTTTAGAATAGGTTAACCAGAAGACTGTACTGTGAGGTCCTGTGGCTCTGTCAGTATATCGGCACTTCTTCCCACTTCCCTTAAATGTGTTGTAATATTTACCTGCCCCCTGTACAGACCTTTTGGTCTTTGATATATGTTGGCATTGTGGGAAGTTGATGCTGGGTCGGCATCGGGCCTTACAGACTAGTCTGTTGTGTTAAATGCCGTCATTTTCATCTGACGACGATACAGCTCACCAATTCCCAGTGTACGAGTTGTTACAGCGACACAGCTCACCAATTACCAATATACTAGTTGTTAGAGCATTTCCATCATAGCTCTCAAGAGTTGTATCTAATACCGCTTATGCCGGTGCTAGGGGCCGTGTGGTCATGTCACCCAAGTTGCCACATGAACAGGTACAATAAAAGCGTACCTGATATGCAACACATATCACTAATCGTTAGATTCTTGGTATGTGCTTTAGAATAGGTTAACCAGAAGACTTCTGTGAGGTCGTGTGGCTCTGTCAGTATGAGGGCACCTCTTCCCACTTCCCTTATATGTGTTGTAATTTGTATATGTTGGATCATTTCCAGTATAAATGATGAAATACTTTAGATATTTAGTGAACCGTACTTTCCTTAACTGCAAGTTACTGATTCGTTCATCCAGACCATCGACATGTTGCGGAGGTTGTGATACCTTTCAACCCGGAAGATAAGATAGTATGGTGTTTCAAAAGTATATTTGACCTCTTTGCTGCTATCAAAATGACCACATATATATGAAAAAGTTTGGTGTACGGCATGCTAGACAGCTCAACCGAAAAAAGCGCTGAGCTAACCCATCCGTTTCCTTTTTCTCGGCAATAGTGTAAACCGCTCACCTATTTGATCATGTTGATTCGTTAGGTTATATTTGACATGCATATGGATACGTACATATATAAAATCAATTAAAACCGTTTATCTACCTGAAACAATATCGCATGACTTTCAGGTTAAATATTATAATTTGGGAAGCAAGTTTTCTCTTAACTTATATCTGTTATTTCCATAAATATTATACTCTTATTTGAACGTACCTGGACAGAGGGCAAATTGTCTCTCATTTCTTAATATTATTCCATGATTGTATAAAAAATGCTATTAGTGTGCGTATTGATTTATTTTGCTGATAATATACTACTCTACATTATATGCGTATTATATTTTATCCGAAGCCCTGGCCGATTTATGAAGATAAGGCGACCATCTGGTTGACCATATTATCCCATTTATGAAGGCACATGAACGATATTTGATCATAACTTATGGAAACGAGGGTTGTAAACTAACAATAAATATTTCCCATCCACATTTTACAAATGGAAAATACCATTAGGGAAACGAACGATACCTTATCTGAATGCAATATTTATATAGACTTTGTACTCTGGAGCGAGTACGCTAAATTGTGAAAAAGAATCATCTGACTCGGTGGCTTGAGCAGACATTTTCATAAACTGTTCAAAAAGTTTCAAACGAACTTCATATGTTATTGTGTAAACGTATTATTTTAGCAATATGAAGCATGCATGAATATTTTGAAAACCCATGTACATATATTTATATTAAATAACAATTATATTCCGAAAAACAAATTTCTAAAATTATTTTATACGCTTGCTATAGAATTAAAAGCAAATTCTCTATCCATTCAAACTATATTACAATAATTACATGAACAATTTATTGTTAGGTTGCGTAATGATTTATTTTGTTGATATCATACTATTAACTATTGAAACTATTTTTCATAATCTGTGGTGAAGTTAGGGGGGTAATGTAATGTTGACTATATGTAAGTTGATAGTGTTTATAACGACGCCAAAAACAAACCATTCCCGTATATGAAAGTTATTTGATTATTAGCTAGGAAGAACTCCAGGTTGACTGTAAGAACGATAAATGCTTCCGATCCAACTCTACCAACGTCTGACAGATCCATTAGAGAAAAGTAATCTCCAGGGGCTGTATGCAATATTTATCTCTCTCTGTCTTGAGTTAATTCTCCCGGGGTATGTAAGGAGATTACGGTGCAGGTTGATTGATGACACAATGTTGTGACCTGACGCGAACAAGGTTGTTAGAGATTCACCTGCGCAGGTTCAACCCTGGAGGGTTTACAAGAGAGTTTCATCAATAGCTCGAACATACTGAAATCAATATCCTGTTTCGTCGGCAAAAATGTCTCATTTTGCAATAAGAACCAAATAAGAACAACATATTTGCGAAAAAAGCCTGCGTTCAGTTCGGAAATAACATGTCGTGGTTTAATGCCGGCGTACAAACACATGACTCCACATATCGATATTCGGTCCTGTCTTAAAGGGTCATAAAGTAAAGGAGAAGAATACAGATTCTGACGGTACAAAAATGAATCTACAAGAGTAGCTTTTCAGCAATACAAAGGCACTGAACAACTGAAACCTACACAAAGACTGTGTCACGTTATTCCGTCTGTATTCTACTAATAGCATCATTGAAAATCGATACCCATTGCGCCATTAAGTAAATGACAGTCTCCCAAAAATGACCTCGAATGGCTGATATGCGCTTGGCTTCCACCCTTATCTTACGCTACACCCCGTAGAACTACTTAAACTTGAATAGCGTTTCTTTTACAAAGAATGCCATAAGGTCCGTATCCTTTTGGCCATCTTTGGATCATATTTGACCTCGAAAAGACCTTAATTTGCCAAAGTTATTTTGGTATCCACCCCCTACATTGAAACACAGTGCACACTGAAGTAATTGACAAACAACGCAATATATATGAAACAAAAAAAGATTTTCACTCATTTTGAAAATAACCTTAAATTGACCTTAAAATGACCCCAATTCCGATAATTAAACTACTATCTATACCTGCGTTAAAGACTTACACTACATAAAACTAATTTAGCGTTGATACACATTGGTATTTAAGCTGGAAACTATATTCACCAAGTTTGAACTTATTTGACCCAGAAAGTGACCCAAAATGACCTTTAATGCCCCAAATCCGGGTGGTAGCCCTAACACCTTGAAGCCTACCACTCAAAGAACTAATTTAGCATGGGTGCACATTTATAACAAAGAATCATGCAAATACACCTTTGCAAATGCAACATATTTTTGAAAAAGCTTACTCAGGAAAACGACTAGAAACACTTGGAAATGCATTTTGATAAAGAACGGTCATGCAGCAGTAGTAGGGTGTAAGCATCTGGAGTATTTAGCGCCTCACTGCGCATGCGCGGAGTGAATAATTGGGTTGGCATAGGGGGGGTTCGCATGTCGTGAGTCAATGTAAATGAGGAGTATTTATGGAAATGAGGGGTGATTGTATGTGTGCGCATGCGTGAGTGTATGCGCATGCATGAGTGTATGCGCATGCGTGAGTGTATGTAAATGAGGAGTAGATGCGCAGAACCAAAATTGTGGCGGTATTGTGGCGGTATTGGGGGGGTGCGCATGCGTGATGAGGGGGCGTGGCCTATAGTGAGTGGGTGGGTTAAAATGGCTCGTACACGTATGTAATATACATTAATTTTTAATAATATCCATGCTAGGAAATGTCCCCCTCCCCCTCCTCCCACCCTCCCCCCCATCGGAATTTTTTTTGCAGCTTAGGTCTTTAGGAGAACGTGTGACAGTTATAACATCACAGTTATTTCCCTATATTATGGAAACTTTTAGCGGCCAATTTTAGTACATAGGGAGGCATTTATATTTGGCAGAATTGTCTCGTGAAACTCAAACATCCTCTACATGGATCAGCTGTTTTTATGTCAACAAACACCTCTATTTTTAGATTGCTACAATGTATCACATTTTAGCGGGTGATTTCATTCGCGCCATTGCATGGACGTGCACTTTTGGACCATTTATAAATGCAAATTTCACGTATTTTCTCAAGCAGCTTATGAAATATGAAGCTCGAGTTACAACCTACCAGAACTATAGAATTTAGTGCTGACGTAGCAACTTTGTGGGCGCTGTAGTTTTCCAGATAGACATTTTTTCGGTTGTGGTACACGAAATCGAACATTCTAGCCTACCATGTTGTTGTTGTTGTTGTTGTTACGCACATTCGCAATATTTTAAGATACATTTTTCATTGAAAGCACAAATTAGTATATAGTAGGGAAAATTGTCTTACCTTCATTATAACCAGTTTAGTCCCATTCCTGACCATGCGAACACTACACCGGGAAATTTTCATTTTTATGCGTAGATGTCTGTAGGTGAATGTAAACACATCAATCCTTGGGCACGTAGCGCGGTTTACGTGATATATTGAAATCACTGTAAATTACAAGTTCACCTTCAACTCAGCCGAAGTACAAGTGATTAGTCTTTCCAGTTCCACCTTATGTTTTGTCAAAAATTTACACATCATTCACCTAGCATCCATCAACTCTACTGGAAACACATCTGGGTCAACCATCTAATGACCTGGTCTGAGTGACAGCTGTCACCGATGCAAAATGTAGCCATTCTTCACGCGCAGTGATGGGTCATTCATAAATTTACTACTATGCCACGCCTACTACCACAATCATTCAGTTCATCTCAGATTATTTATCGAACCGTAACAACTGCAAATTGCATCGTGTGGGACCTTATCGTAACAACTGCAAATTGCATCACTTTCAATAGGCAAAATGTGACTAAGTTTTTTTTATCTAATTCACTTTTAACTGACACATGTTTTTAAACCTACAGAAATGTATAGCATTGTAATGTAACTGAGTAAACCCATCAGATGTGTGTACTTTATATTCTGGCTTGACAAACGATGTTATGGTCAGCCCATTCTACTCTAGGACTCTAATTAATATGTAAATTTGTCAAATGCCGCTTGCCGGTGTTTGCTTCGCAGGCGTCATCAAAACCTTTTTTTTGGTGATTTTTTCCTTTGTATATCAGATTTCCTGCAAATCATTCATTGTGTCAATTGCTAAGGTGTGTATTTAACACCACGCCGCTCTGACTATTCACTTGCATACAACTACCTAAACAAAGTACAAACAATTAACCTATGTTTTTGTTTTCTAACCGGGAGCCCTCCGTTCAAATGCCACGGAAGTTTCGAGTTATTGTAATGTTATTGTATCTGTATATAGGTGTTTTTTCTTCTGCGTCTTTGTTTTGTATATATGTCTATCTTTGAGAAATGGGTGTATTTTATTACCTTATCTTGCATTTTGAAACTGGATTTATTCATTAATTTAAACCTAAAAATCCCCAATGGATGACTGTGAATGTAATGAAGATTTTCCATTCCCTGGCCCAACATGGCTCCCACCGTTCTCCAATGAAAACATTCTCCCGGTAGAATTTGAATTAAACTCCGTCACTCATTCCGAAATAGACCTTTCATTTCTAAGCAACAAATGTTTCAATCCAATCGAATTAAATGATTTAGATCATTGTAAAACGCATACAGATGACAATGAATATGAAATTTCTCACTGGCAGAATATTAACTGCCATCAGTCCAACTATTTTACGGAAACATCTTTTGCAGAAGAGCCAGAAGTAAACAACGCAAATAACAGTGGGCCTTTATCGTGTTTACACCTAAATGCTAGGAGTCTAAGAAAACATTTTTCTGAAATTACTGGATTCATTCAGAATCTGAATCACCAATTTTCTATCCTGGCCCATAGGCCTATACTGCATGGCTATGGGTGTATAGGCCCATACGGGGTGGACATGTTGGAGTCTAGGTGGGCCACTCATGGTCCAATGGGGTCGAGTGAGGTCTTATTTTGAAGCTCTCGTGGAGGAGCACTTGACTACACTAATGGTTCGTCCGTGTTCAATAGTCTGCGCATGCGCAATCTGGCCGTAGTATAGAAAACAGGCATTTGGGTGCTATGTAGGGGTGTGTTTGGGTTAGAGATGAGCTAATCACGGTTCGAATGGGTCGTGTGAGGTGTCAAAGTGAAGCTTGTGTGGGGTAGAGTCAGAATGGTGTGTTTTGAATGCATGTCGCGTTAATCTGCGCATGCGCAGTTGGTTGTGTAGTAAGTAAAGTGGCCATTTTGGGGCAGCGAAGGAAGTTATTTGGGGTCGAGATGGGCTAATCACGGTTCGAATGCGTCCTGAAAGGTGTCATCTTGTCATGCCCCAGACTACTTCATATGCATATCACGGCCTTAAGGCCTATGTAAGATGTAATCTACTTCACAGTTTAGTAGTATAAAAAGCGCAATTGACCTTGTCCCTTCCAAAGAAATAAAATCGGCTCTATTTTACAGGAGTATATACGCAGGTGACGTGGAGGTTGTGACGTCACTTCCGGGTTTTCACTTTCGAACATAGAAGAGTTCCAATTTTTCCCTTAGACGTCCGTATGTTCATCCTCCAAACCCACAAGAGTTCCAATGTTCAACCGCCGGGGTGTTTTCCCGCCCCAGCGCCCCGCAGCGCGCGCGCGTCATCCCGCGTCATCCCCGGCAGTGCGCGCGCGCGCGCGGACGCGGGTCAAAGGTCAAAGGGTCACCTCCGGGTCAGACGGTCCAATGTCCAATGAGACAATGTTGCGGTATCGCTATAGTCAGAGCTTGAGCACAAAAAAAGGGGATTCTAGATGAACCTGGGAAAGATGGGCAGTTCCATTTGGACCAATCAGCGGTCGAGAAAAAGAGCCAATCAGCGGTCGCGAAAAAGAGCCAATCAGCGGTCGAGAAAAAGAACCAATCAGCGGTCGAACAATCAGCCAATCGAATTGGGGTATTCACGGTGTGCTTTCGCTGACGTCCGCGCCTACATCTGGGTTCTTGTACAGCCGGGTAATGTTTTTCTGGACATGGATGGGTAACCTTTGGCTCCATTCTAGGCCACTGATTGGCTAATAGAACTTATAGTCATAATCTATACGTGTTGGACGAGTCTCTTCCCTCACCGTATACACGTACCTCAATGAAATGCCCGCTCCAAACCTAGACCAAAGACACGTACTTGGTCTGTAGGCTGATTTCATTGGCTCTCTATTTTTTACTATAGTGCTCTTGCATTCTAACCTTGATGGGTTACATTTTGGCCCCATCCTACACCACTGATTTCAGTTTGACTGAATCTCCACATTGGGCATTAATGCATCAGGAATAAAACACACAAGACAGGGTTTTTTGGTGAGATCTCTTTTTTTTTATTCAGTGAACAACAACAACGTGAGAACAACCACGTGAAAACTCAAGCCCAGAACAAGGGGCTTGTCATTAACTGAAGCCCAGAACAAGGGGCTTGTCATTAACTGAAGCCCAGAACAAGGGGCTTGTCATTAACTGTATGTACATTGAAATAATTCAAGCCCAGAACGGGGCTTGTACATTGAAATGATGGGCGGCCCAGTCATAGACGAGTACATCGCGGTCCTCGGCCTGGGGGTACTCGTCAAACATCTGTACGATAGTAGATAAGGGTCTTCCCGGCATCGATGGTACAGGTAAAACAAGCAATATTGTCCGCACACGCCACTGGTCAGGCTTTGCAACGTTTGACTGTTCCAACACCACGTCTCTGTGCCTTGATCCATGAAGTCTGTTAAATCGGGATGGAGGGTGGCAGGCCGTACGGGTCAAAGTATTCGCCCTGCTCTTCTGTCAAGTACACGGCCACCCAGTGTTCACCAGGTCGATCCATCGGGTCCGTGTTGAGAACGTAAGCAGCAGGATACATACGGTCTAATGGAAACACATCTCGGGCGAACACCCCTTGAAAGACCCTACGTGTCTCTGGGTCATTCTCCAGCACGGTGGTTATCTGGTCTGTATCCATGTTGGGTGGAGAAGTCACACAGGACGTTGCGCGCCTTGTCCACTTGAATGATGTTGTCAAACTCGGCGTAGCAGATCACATTGACGGTGGTCCGCAGGGCTCGTGCAAAGTGGATTTCCAACCGTAAATTGCCTTGCTTGGCCAGGGCCAGCTGATGGTCGTTCTCTAAGGTGGGGTCAGATCGAAACAGAACAACGTGTATCCGTTCGCGTAGTCCTCCCGACTGATCATATTCCCTTCGTCCTGGTCGATTTGACCGGTGGCTGTAAACAGGCTCTGATAGGCTCGAATGAAATTCCTCCGCGCAAAGTTCGGGGTTAAGGCCGTGGCTGGCACCTGTTGTCCATCCACATGCAGGGCCACAAAATTGATGCCGAAATGTTTAAAGTCAAACGGATTCTCTGGGTGGGCTCCGCTGAAACTGGTATTTTCCACACAGGCCAGGATCAATCGCTTGGGTAGTTCCCCCAGGAACAGGTTTTCTTTGTTAGCGCCCATATTTCCAGCAGGCACAGAGAACACTTTGGTTTGTACACGTCGGATAGGGTACTGCGCTGGTTTTGTTTCCAAGGCTTTCATGTGTCCCAATTGAACGGCTGGATTCGGTTTCACTTTTCGGACATACAGGACTGCGTCTTGGATGACAATCGTATAGTCCGCTACATGCCCCTCTACGTTAGTGGCCATCAAGGCGAAGGTCGGAGGCGCCCGTATCAGTCGGATTTTGATGGGGATCTTGTTCAAGAGGTACCGGTCTTGCATGAACATGTCTGCATGCAGTCGACCCATCATATCCACCGAGGCACTGTTCGCAGTGAAAGCCTTTCGTTTGTTATATCCCCCATTGTCCGCCGTGTCCATGTGCTCGGCTGTGTCCCTGTAGAATAAAGCGGTTGTCAGTTGAGATTTTTTAGCCTCTCGGCCATACGACAACAGTGTCTCGATGTAGGCTCGATAGGGGTACGTGTTGGTGGAGTCACTGATGAGTTTGTCGCTGAGAAAAATATCCACCTGCTGAAACATCGAGTGCAACCAGAGATTCGTCGGGCCCACCGTTGCTTGGTCAGCGAGTCTCGTGCCAGCTCCATTGACCACCTTGGCTTTCACATACAAGTAGGTATGGGCTAAATCCACATAGGCCGTATCCGCATTACTGATGGTGAACTCGATGGGCCCGGTTTCGTTGATGCTGGAGAGCGGGAGATGCTCCACCCATAAGCCTTGTTCGACACTGGTTTGTGTGGGCGGCACGGTCCACAAATCAAATTCACTGTTGGTGGAGGGGCAGGACTCGGCGTGGATTAAGGCCATGTTTTATGAAAAGATATCCCGGGTCTTCTTGGATGTGCGTCGTCGCTGGGTCGGTCGTCGACTGGTGCGTGATCTCGGTGGGGCAGCTCTTTTATTCCCTACGGTGCGTTGTGCTTTGGCCACCAAGACGCCTCCCGCTTCTTTGGCCCGTCGTTTCAAGGCTTGTCGCGGTGCCGTACCCCCAAGACATCAACGGCCACTTGCAGTCCACTGCGTACCGCTTGTTTGCCGATTGCTTTCACCCCACGCGTCACCAAGGGCAGGAACGTTTTCACAATGCTGCCGAGTATGTTCCCCAGTCCATGTCCTCGTTGCATGCGTGCACCGCTAAATACCGGAAAGCCACCCCCGGCCTGTTGGGCATAATAGTCGGTATAGCTGCGTGCATCGCACTCGTAAGGTACTTTCATTATGCAAAGTGGGGAGCACGTGCTTGTCGAAAATGAAGTGTCAGCACCCCTTTTCCTCGTTCGAATGCCACCGCTCGTCCCGTGTCATCTCTTATATCCACCGTGATCGTGTTGATATCGGTACGTCGTACGGGCAGGTACATGATATGGTTGAAACTGTGGGTGACTTGATCGCCATACGTCTTTTTAATGGGGACCACCCGTAACAGAGGTGTGTTGATATCGCCCACGATGTGGTTGTCCACCACGTCCGAGTAGACGTAGAGTCCGTACATACCCGACTTCATATCCAGCGGCATCTCGCCATGGTGTTGGGAGGGACCAGCGAACGTCTGTAGATCGAAACCCAGCATTTGCTGTAGTGTAGGACTGAGTTTCACATTCACGGTATCGGTGACGGTAAGCTGTGCCTTGTCGTTGTGTACGTTGACATCGAAGAACACGTTTCTCTTGAAGCGCAAGGCTATGCGGCGTGCTGCACTATCCGTCACCCCCCGTACCGCCCCATCATGCATCAGTCTTGACAGCCCACCCATGAACTCTTTGGGGGTATCGTATTGGCCTTCGGGTAGGGTGAGTCGGGTGTTTTCGCCTGCGTAGGTGACCTCGTACCACACTTCATTGGCTCGCACGTTGTACCACGTGTAAGGGTATTGGATATCCACGAGGGTACATTCCCACCGGCCAGGTAAATGTAACGGTTGCGGTAACTGGGTGACGTACTTGGCCACGGTGTTGTCAGGAAACACATCCAGCGAACTGTTACTGGGTAGGGTCAGGTAAAACATGGCGACTGAGCTGTCCTGCTGCTGCTGTTGGTTTTAATAGGTCTTCCAGGCCTTGGGCGGTTGTGTGCGGCGTCGTGTTCGTCGCGGTGACTTGCTACGTGTCACGGCTCTGGAGATGTGGGGTGTCTTGATCAAGGGTGTTTTTTATAGGCGCGAAAAGAAAGTGCCCGTTGTGGTGGTGTTTTGGGGGGTGACTCCGGTTCCCATTCGGCTTCCCAAGAAGGTAGGGGGCCACTCGGTGATTGCTGGGTTTGCTGCATGAAGGCCCAGCGGTGGGGGTTCCCCACCAATTCCTGTGGTACATGCATGTCTTTCAAGCCTTGAGCGAAGACCTCCCATCCTCGAGGATCGGTGTGCGATCTGCGTTGACGCATCAGATCATTCACTAAATCCGTCATGTGGGTGCCGGGGACCACCTGATTCTGGACCAGGAGTTCGCCTTTATCATTCCAAGTCATGTTAGGATTCTGTTTCATCCGTTGTAATACCAGGCCAGCTTGTTTCTTGAACGAGGCAGGTACACTCTTCAGCACTTCGTCTTCCACCCACTGTGGGGCTGTGGGGGCTACCTCACCCGGCTGTTGGAGCGGTGCTGAGGTCGGCGGTCTGTCACGTGGTGGTGGTGGTGGTGGTGGTGGTGGTGGTGCTGTTGCTGGGGTAGACAGGGTTTTGTATTGGTCCATGAACGTCATGTACCGTTTGAAGCGTCTCATTGTACCGTTGTACTTTCTCACTGTCGCTTAACCCCGGTCTCTGTAAGATCTGTTGCATCTCTCCATCGAGGCTGTTTATGGTCTTCACCGTAGGTGGGACAGGGTAGGGTGATTGGAGGTTTTGCAGGAACCGTGGTTCGACGAGGACCATTTTTTCGTGTGGTTCATTGTCGGCCGAAGAGTCCACCCAATACTGGACCCAACACGGAAGCGGCCAACGGTGCTAAGATAGCCCCGAGAAAACCGCCTTTCTGTAACACCTTTTTCTTTTGTGTTTGAGGGACCCGCTTGTGGACTAGGGTTCGGAGACCTGTCTTATGCTTGGCCAACTTGGTCTTCTGAGCCGGAGTCAGTGGCACGTTGCCTTTTAACAGATTGTACCCGATCTCGCACAGACAGCGTACAAGGTCAGGGTCCGCACCGCGTACAATGGTTCGGACTAACTCAGGTGGGGCCGTCTTCAATACACGGAGCGTGGGAGCGTGCTTCCGTACTCGCGCAGACATCCTGTACAACTAATGCTAGAACCCACAACTCTGCCCTTTTTATCCACCTCACAGACAAAGTCAACCCTGCTGTGGTATTCATTCTTTTTATTATTCGCCATCATCAAACACACACAAACCCCAGCTGGAGGCGCCACTGTGGGTGTGTTTACATTATTTTTGCATGTACACGTGGTGGTCTCTCCGGGAAAGATGCCGGTCCGTAGTCGAAGGTGGTCGGGGGTGGCTTGCTTGAGGTCGAACAGCATATACCCGTGCTGAGGGGTTGTGGCATCTTTGAAGGCTTCCAACGCAAACGGTGTGCGGCCGGGATACATCTGTCTCGCCAGGTGCAGCAGTTGAGTGGTATCTCTCGGGTTTTTGAAGACCACCAGGTAGTGGGCATTTAAGCTGATATTCCGATGTTCTTTGTTTTTACTGAACAGATTCTGCACAATGTAGATGATGCTGAGCCGTCGATGATGGCTGCCTTTGGTAAAGAGTTGGGTGACCCGTGCATCCGTCTCCGCCATGAGATCATCCAGAACCACCAAGGTGTCGGGTTCCAAATCGGCCAGGTTGGGTAGGCCTTCCACGAACGTGATGTGGGGCATTGCTGCATACGCTTCCTGCCATTCTCCGTAACACCACACGACTCGGGCAATGGGTGGAGTGATCATGCTGTCGGCGTGTCGAAGGAGCTTCCTGACGAAGTGCGTTTTGCCGGAGCCCGTCGGTCCTGCGATGACGCAAGTGAAGGGATGCTGCCACCGAGGGTCCATGGTTTGAGGTGTATCCGTTGTCGTGGTAACACGCTCTTGTAAATTTCGTACGAGTGAACTGGAGTGTGGTGGTGGGTACAACGTCGGTCGTCGTTGTCTGTTCACGTTCAGAGATGGTGCTGGTGATGGGTACAACGTGGGTGGTCGGTTCACTGTGAGGGATGAAATCCGGTAGGTGTTCAGACGTAGTAGGTGTACTTGGTGTAAGTGTAGAGCTCGACGTGGCTTGTACGCGGGGTGTGGTGGTGGTGGTGACTGGGCTCGATACGACTGGTGCTCTCTGTAGGCCCGTTTCACTGGTGCCTGGTGTTCTCAGTTGGTTAAGTAACGTGCTGACATAGGCTACGTCGTAAAACACACCTGCGTACAACACACTCAGCAGGGTTAGCACTATCACCCCAAAGCCTACTTGCGCTTTGCGCGTTTTCCGAGACGCTGTGTTCAGAGACGGTTGCACCGTGTTCATGGTCGGACGTGGAATGTAGGAGGACGGCAGTGGTGTCTGGCTTTATAGTCGTTTCACCTGGTTGGCCGCGACCCAGGAATTGAAGGAACTGGGCCAACCTTGCCATTTTACGAAATGAAACAGTTTGCCACGTCGACGTTCCGTTTTCAAAATCTGCTCCACCGTGTAGTAGTCTTGCTGTGTTTTTACAACAGGCTGTAATTCCGTGTCGTAAAACGTCCCCAGCAACGTTTCCCCTTGGAGATCTTCCAGTTCATAAACTCGGCGCTGTCGGGGTAGGCGCCGTTTAATCAGGAAGTGCTCATCGCTCCAGTTGGGCAAGTAACTTTTCTCGAACTTGCCCTTGACTTTACTGATCCGTACAGGGTCCCCGACCTTGTACACCGCCTTCGTCGTTCGCTGCGATGGCCTGGGGTACAAGACACGCCGGACTTGGGCTTCATTGCGTTGGGTCACGGTAATGGGGGCTCTCTCTATACTTCGATGATAGGCTCGATTGTAACCCTCACAAGTTTCGGGAGAACATCGATGTACCGCCTTGTATTCTTATAGGTGAAATATTTATACATACGGCCTTTGAATGTCCTGTTGAACCTTTCCACCACGGAAGCCTTGGTCTCGTTGTACGTATGGAAGAAAAACACCGGCCTTCTGGGCTTTCAGAAACTGTTGGAACGGTCTGTTGAGGAATTCCGTGCCTTCGTCGGTTTGCAAATACAAAGGTTTGCGCCCGGTCTTGAAGATGTCTTTGAACGCCGCTATGAGATTTGCCCCCGTTTTCGTCCGGATGGGTACCACCCACGCATACTTGGATAGGATATCGATGCACGTCAAGATATACCGATTCTCATCGTTGTGTTTGGCAAAGGCGCTCATATCGACCAAATCCGCTTGCCACTGGGCATCTATTCCTCCCACGATGACCCGGTTCCGTAGAAAATGGCGACGGACAGATCGATGTAAGGTATAGGTGTCTTGTTTTCTCAACCAATCTCGGACTTGGGCACGTTGTATCCCCTGGGGTTTGGCCGCTCGATAGAGAGCCGACAAGGCACTATAGGCTGCCGGACTGTCGGGACTGTAGTATAAGTTATCCAACACCTTCTCCCAGCGCTTCATGGTGACAAAATGATGATGGACCCTGGCTCTATCGTTTATTTATAACGGGTATATCTTGGGCCTGAGTTTCTTTCTGATTTTCTTCGTGGACTTCCACAGTGGCCATGGTCAATGACCAGTCCAACTCGTCTGATGACCGCTTGATAAGCACTTCATCCACATCTACTACGGCATCTTCCAATGCAGACCATAGATCAGGGTGAAGGGTAAAATGCACTGTACCTCCATCTAGCCGAGCCAATTGAGCAAAGAAAGGGCCGCGTCGGATGTACACATCGTGACACAAGTGGATGAGGTCGCCGTCCAGTTCACCAGACAACACCCGTTTGAATTTGGTCCAGCCCTCCCGGGACAGACGAATGTGAGCCGGGCACGGTTGTGTAGGGTCCGTGTCTCCCACCACCTCCTCCATGATATCGACCTTATCCGCATACACGTGCAGGAAAACCTCGGGGGTCAAGCTGAAATACGCCAGTACTATATGCTCCGTCATGGTCAGTACGTGAATGGTACCAGATTTCACTGTCTCCCGTATTTATAGGGAGAACCCCGTGAGATCAAAGGATCAGGTGGTCATGTCATTGGGCTGACTGAGTCTAGCGGGGTAATCAATGGCATCGTCGTCGTCGGGTTCATGTAGTTGTTCATGGGGTTCAGCCATTGGCCCCGCGGCTTCATCACGGATTTTTTCTTCTTCTTCATCGTTCTGGCCCGTCATGTGTGTGTGGGTGGCTTCATCAGGTGACACTGTCATTCCAGCCTCTGCGCATTCTGTACATATAGTATTTTCTCCATCCGCTTTTTTTTCATTAGGTTCATCTAGTGCGTGTTCGATAGCATGAGCCCATGCCAATTGGTGGGGTGATCGATCGTCGGGTATAAATAACTGGTCTACAATAGGCACTATTTCCTCCAAGGCTGACCACAGAGAGGGCGTTAGCATCATACTTCGTGCATGGTCTTGGTAGCGACCCACCCATGAGAATAGGGAAGTACGGTATACATAAATGGCATTGTCCATGTGGATCAGGCGTCCGTCCAATTCACCGCTTAACACTCGTTTAAACTTAGTCCACCCATCACGCTGTAGTGTCACCGTATTCGATAAAGTCTCAGGGGACGCCCTCCAATCCCCGCCACTATCTTCCACCAGAGTCACATAATCTTCATAAACGTATAATCCCACCTGGTAAGGTGTAAGGGGGAGGATGGCTCGTAGGACGGATGACATGCTTGGTCCAAATGTCGAACGGTGAATGACACACACTCTGTCTGACCTTGGTATTTATAGTGTCAATACCACAGCGCCAGGGTGAATAGGGCACAGACTAGTATGAGGCCAACCAGCCGGTGCTGGTTGCGGCGTGAGCGCTCGTGGTCCATAGCCCGAGCATCAGGGATGGCTGTCATAGTCCAGTAGTGGTGAGTGATGGCATGCCTCTCCATCGAGTGCACTCTGTGGAGGACCGCTTCTGTGAACTCGTTCAGGATCTGGCGTCGTCCCTCGTTGTCGTCGCCATCTGCAAACATGGACCGGACCACTGCTCGGTAACCCGTGAATGAATTCACCACGGTGGCATACTGTAAAATGCGAGTCGCATGGGGCTGGGTCTCCGCCATGGCTCTGTAGAAATGAAGGTGTACTGACCTGTCTGTGGGAGGTTTCCCACAATGGCGTTCACCTTCGCGTCTTTTCGTGTACGTCCGTGTCTTTTCGTTAAAGTCCGTGTATCTTCGGTAAAGTCCGTAGGCATTGGG
This sequence comes from Hanleya hanleyi, assembly GCA_036873755.1. NCBI lineage: Eukaryota > Metazoa > Mollusca > Polyplacophora > Lepidopleurida > Hanleyidae > Hanleya > Hanleya hanleyi. The sequence goes on along the minus strand of JAVTVY010051288.1, from coordinate 10,993 downwards.
CAAGGAAGCTTTTTCCCGAGACCGAATCACCGCCAGACATGACTGCATCACCGCGGATGAATACATTCTTGCACTCACTCACACCACAGGTCGAGTGAGGTATCAAAGTGAAGCTTAGGTGAAGGAGCATCTAATGGACTGGGTGTGGGGTTGACATATCGATAAAAAATGGATATGACCTTGAACTGATCACGTGACCTCCCCGTGATGACAAATACCCAGAACCAAGTCAGTACATGCCTCCCATAGTCCCAGGTCACACCCGATTGACGCAGACCGGAAGTGACGTCATACACCTGCGCACAACCGTGATGGAAAAAACCCAGAACCAAGTCAGTACATGCATTATATACAGGCAGAATGCAGGCAGGCAAGCAAGGCAGGGATGCAGGCAGGCAAGCAGGGAGACAGGTCAGGTCAGGTAAGTCAGATTGAATACACCCCTTTCCCTAAAAATGGACTCCTTTTATATCCCATTGACCTCATTTGCATATTTTCAGGGACAACAGGCCGCCATTTTGAAACACATATGCAAATGAGGGCTGGGGAAAACCCATTACACACACAAACAAGCCGCCATCTTGAATCCGACCACCCCTAACCTAGAAAAAAAAGGCCGCCATCTTGAAAATATGCAAATGAGGACGACCGAAACAAGTACAATTGACCGCCCTACAAAAAACAGGCCGCCATCTTGAATCCGACCACCCCTAACCTAGAAAAAACAGGCCGCCATCTTGAAAATAGGCAAATGAAGGGTGAAACAAGTGCACGTGTACGCACCTACAAAAACAAGCCGCCATCTTGAAACCGACCACCCCTAACCTAGAAAAAACAAGCCGCCATCTTGAAAATATGCAAATGAAGGGTCAAACAAGTGCAATCGGCCGCCATCTTGAAGCCGACCACCCCTAACCTAGAAAAAACAGGCCGCCATCTTGAAAATAGGCAAATGAAGGGTGAAACAAGTGCACGTGTACGCACCTACAAAAACAAGCCGCCATCTTGAAACCGACCACCCCTAACCTAGAAAAAACAAGCCGCCATCTTGAAAATAGGCAAATGAAGGGTCAAACAAGTGCAATCGGCCGCCATCTTGAAGCCGACCACCCCTAACCTAGAAAAAACAGGCCGCCAGCTTGAAAATAGGCAAATGAGGCGCGAAACAAGTGCACGTGTACGCACCTACAAAAACAAGCCGCCATCTTGAATCCGACCACCCCTAACCTAAAAAAAACAAGCCGCCATCTTGAAAATAGGCAAATGAAGGGTCAAACAAGTGCAATCGGCCGCCATCTTGAAACCGACCACCCCTAACCTAGAAAAAACAAGCCGCCATCTTGAATATACCCAATGCACCCAATGACCTCATTAACATAAAACTCATTAACATAAACTCACGCATGCGCACACACATAGCCACGCCCACAAAATTATTTCTGCGCATGCGCAGTGAGGAGCCAGAGGCTTTCAAGACAACTGACTACTTTCGGTCCGCGGAGGCAGACCGCATCACCGCCAGACCGCATCACCGCGGAGAAATACATGCCCCCAAGGTCACGCCCCATTCACCCAGACCGGAAGTGACGTCATACCTGCGCACAACACTCCTGCGCACACCGCCACAATACCGCCACATTTTTTTTTCTGCGCATGCGCAGTGAGGAGCCAGAGGCTTTCAAGACTCTTTGTATACTACTATGCATATTTCTTGCTCATACATGTAGTATTGAGTCCAATTGTATTTTATGTGATATCAGGTGATTATCTGCTATTTCCTTCAAAGGTAACGAGAATAAAGATGCCGGGGAACCCAAAATACGCCAGTTCAGATGGGATTAAGAGTTCTGTTTTTTCAAAATACTTTTACTCTTCATATACATTTGATTTGTCAAAAGAAGTTCTTTACATTGTGCACATGGGATTTCCCGACTCTCTATACTACAATCTCTCATCAGGGCCTTATTGACCATATAAGTTCATTAACAGTATCTGTGTTCAACAAAACTGATCGGAGATATATTAATGTCGGAAACCATAACGCATTCGTTAGCTTGACTACATACAAGAGATATCATTCATGGGATATTTCTTTGTTTATGGAGTTGCTTGAATTTCTCATTAAAAATATCTATGTGAAATTTGGCAACACAATATATCAGCAGCATATAGGTATTCCAATGGGTACTAATTGTGCACCCCTGTTGGCTGATCAGTATCTGTTCTCTTATGAATATGACTATATGCAGGCGCTTTCAAAAATCGATCCATTCAAAGCCCGTTCCTTCTCATTCACCAAACGCTATTTAGACGATCTCCTCACTGTGGATAATCACTATATAAATGACGCAGTGAAGGATATATATCCACCTTCACTGGATTTGAAGGAAACTACAGATAGCCCTACATGCACATCTTATTTAGATCTCTATCTCTATAAAATTGAAGCGGGCATTCTCTCTCGTCGACTTTATGACAAAAGAGTTGATTACAATTTCAACATCGTAAACTATCCCTTTCTGGATAATAATATTCCAGTGGGACCTGTATATGGCGTATATATATCTCGCTTAGTAGGATTTGCTAGATCCTGTGTTAAATGTGATGATTTTAATCAACGTCACAAAACATTGTTGCAGAAACTTATAAAACAGGTCTATTCCACCAAGCGCATCCACTCAAAGTTTCTCAAATTTGGCGAAACATATTTCATGCTGATAGCAAGATCTATGGCGCTACGTTTCGTAACATGTCTAATTCCGCTTAACTTGGGGCTAGGGGCCATATGAGCCCATGTACTTCAAGATCCCCATGGTACTCGCATGAACCATTTTTTATATGACTCTATAACGAATATTATGGATTAAGAATACTGATCAGCGATACGGATTTTGATATTTTGGAACATCATGATGTCTTCCCGGCATCACTGAAAACCGTTGACCGCTTCTCTCTTGCAGGAAACAAGCCTATTTTTATGTATACTATGATTTTCTTTTTGAATTTGGTGCTAATACTGTTGTATGAGAAAGGAATAGGTCTTTGGATTATGGACGCGGATATTCTCTAATGGACGACGGCTGGATTATGAATGATGGACTTGACACTTGTAACTGGATCAATCACACTCAGTTAAATTTTAATAATTAACAATTATATCCCGTATAAGTAGCTCTCATATTGAGAAATAGCATCTTGTGAAACAATCAACTAATGCATGTCTTACAGTTGACCAGCGCCACCAAACTGCATCTCGGAATGAGAGACCAGGCATGATCATGATAAAAAATCAAGTCTTAATGCAATGTTAGACAAATTTAATGAAACAAACTATTGAAAACCCAATACAAAAACTAATAAAATCATTGTTATCATCAATTAACAAATTAACTGCAGAAATTTGCGCTTAAAAAGTAAATTACTTTGCATACACTTATTTTTGTCTTACAGCTTATTTTTATCATTTCAACAAATGCCTAAAATTTTATCAACGAAGGTAACAGTTACTGTTTTCTTGCATTAAAATTGGTAACTAAATTTGATTCCAGTGTGATGAACTTACTCAACCTTTTCAACATACAGTTCAGTTTTCTGTGTGATACTTCATCATGCTCATACATACCTACTGTAACAATCTAATTAAAATTAAATCTACAAAACGCTCCATATTTTATATCCGACATTGACAGGAGCCATGCAGATCTACGGTAATTCCCCTAATAATTCAATCCCAGGAAGTTCACTTTTCAACTCTACTCTGTAACATTCTCAATCTTCATTCAAATTGAAGATGACAATATGTGACACTTTGTAGCTGGTGCCAGGGAAAATATTGCCAAAATTATGCCATTTTTGCTGCACTTCCGGTGGTCGGATTATTAGGGGAATTACCGTAAATCCATTGGGCTGATTTCGATGTTCAACCTACTGCAGGCCGCCCCTTACATGTAGCTATACATGTATGTATTTTTACAATCCAACCTATGATAAGGCGCTGCCTAACAGCCGACTATCGTGAAATAAGAGAAGCATTGTGATTGGTTAATTTAAATGATGCTGAACACCAGAATGGGGTGATTGTCTCCGATCTACATGCTCCTGTTAACGCCAGATATAGAATATGAATTATTTTGTGAATTTAATTTTAATTAGATTGCTACTATAATAGCCAAAAACTCTTATGGGCAGAGTTACTGTGCCCTCAACTGCTGGAAGACACCTTGACAGAGCACCAATCTCTCTTGGGTTAGCTTCATGATTTTATCTCGAAGTGCTTTCTTCAAATGTTGCAAATGAAACCATCATGCACGCATTGTTATTTAGAATGGAAAATCTAACCAACAGGAAAAGGCAATTCGCCCGAAGTACTATAACTGAGCACATGGTGTGCATTTCTCAAATACAGTAATATTGAGTTACATGGAATGTCATATTAGTTATCATTTGAAAGAACAGTTGTAGTGTATGCATATTAAACCACCCCTGAACATGGAGAGATAACTCAATTCGAACCGGCAGGGGGTGCTTTTGGCATGCATTAACCTGGGAATTACTACCCATTGCTATAGTTTGAGGATGTCCGCTGATGGTTTTTGATTTTGGCAGCCATTTTGCCTGTTTTTTTTCTATTGGATTATCTTCCTTCTCACGATTAAGCGATGCGAATTTCTTTTAAAAGCCTTCTTGCCAGAAACAATCCAATTTGCTAAATTTTGATAGACATTGTGATTATCTGCAAAGTTAGAATATAAGAAAAAGTTAAATAGTATATATATGAATTTTTCATGAATGTGCTTCAAAACTAGGGCTATTTTTCATGAATATGCTTCAAAACTAGGGCTATTCCCCATGCTTTCTGGGTTATCAAATTGAGCATGGGTCAGTCCACTTAACGTTGCATACAGCTAAAAGATACCAACCTATATTTTTTTCTTTGTTTTTCCTTTCCTAATATTACACAATTATGAATGCAACAACACACATTATTCAAAAAGTTAATTACTTTGATTTACCACTTAAGTGCTGCGGCGTGGATGGAATGTGGCTACATTCGAACAGTGGAATGTTGACGTCATGACATCTGACATAGCTTCTTTACCTTTGACCTAAGTACCGGGATGTAGGAGGTCACGCAACAGTGATGGAGCATTATAGGGAGCACCGCTGGGCCGATTGACACGAGAGTTGGTCGAGTGCACATGCGCAACCCATCCGGAGTCGGATACAGAGTTATAATGAGACGATTACTTGAGGTTTTGATTAAATGGAAGCCCTGGGCCTAGCATTCACCCTAGAATAGAAGGGGTGTAGACACTGTTAATGTCCAAATGCCCGTTAATGTCCAAATTGGACATTAACACGCAGCGAGTGCGTGTTAGTGTCCTAAGTTTGGACATTAACCGCCTCTTATTGTCCTAGGCCAAATTTGGACATTAGCGGTCGACCTGCAACTGATTTTTTTTCAATATGTACAAGTTGCGTCTTAATGTCCTAACAGTCCATAGTCCGTAGTTCGTTTTTTTACTAATTCAATATCTTGTGGTCATATCGATTCCTCGCAGTGTAAGATGGATATATGAACATGGGCTGTAGTCTCACAAAGCGATTTCGCCCGGTCTTGGTGTTTTTTAAATGTTTTCTTGTGTTAACAGTCCATACTCCGTAGTCCGTAGTTCGTTTTTTCACTAATTCATATATTCAATATGGTCATATCGATTCCTCGTAGTGCAAGATGGATGTATTAATACAGGTTGTAGTCTCGCAAAGCCATTTCGTTGTGTCTTGGTGTTTTTTCAATGGTTTCTTGTGCTCATTAAAAGTTCATAGTCCGTAGTTCGTTTTTTTCACTAATTCAATATCTTGTGGTCATATCGATTCTCGTAGTGTAAGATGGATGTATCACTTCAAAACGACGCGCGATCAACACATTTCTTGCAAACGCGCGCTAAATGGTCTCAATGAAATTTTGGAACAGAGTTGGGACTGTTTTAGGACAATAACAGTCGAAGTGATACATATCGACTGCTAATGTCCAAAGTTTGGACGATAACATTCATGCTGGCGTCTTATTGTCCTACGTGGGACATTAACACGCACTCGTTGCGTGTTAAGTGCGTGTTAATGTCCAATTTGGACATTAACGGGCGTTTGGACATTAACAATGTCTACAAGGGGTCGACTGCACATGTGCAGGGAGAACTCCTAGTCCGATTGACATGTACTAGGCCTGGGCATTCCCTCTAGAAGAAAACCGATCATATACATATGCACATGGTCGAGTACACATGCACACCACGTCTGGAGTCGGATACAGATCTCTAATGGGACGACTGACAAGTCGTTTTCACCAAACGACATATCTGACATCAGGCAGTCACCCTAGAATAAAAGACTGCACATGTGCGGGGTCGAGTACGCATTCCATCTGGAGTCAGATACATCGATCCCTTGGGCGGATTGACATGAAGGTTTCACTATTGGGCTAATTTGGACTCAGACATGCCAAATGCGCTTCCTGGCGCTTAGAATTGAGTTATCTTCCCCTGTTCAGGGGCAGTTTAATATGCATACACTACTACTGAGAGCTAAGAAGAGCTTTTCTCAGTTAAACAGTTTGAAATTCAATAACAAATGCACATAAAAGCAACTCTGTACTTCATAATGAAAGACAAATAGAGAAACAGTCAGATTTCTGTCATGCTGCAATTCATGATAAAACTGGATAGAAGTAAAACAATTTCCATTTTGAGGATGATTAAAATTGAACAGCATCCGAAATTATGAAATGGTAATGGTGGTGGTACCAATGGTAATGGTAGTATGTACTAAATAAATGCATCACTAATGAATTCAACAAGCATTCTGAGAACCCCAACATCTCGCCTTGCGTGGTCATCCGCCAAAGGTGCAGCAGGATTAAAAGCATACATGTAGAGCAAACAATAAGGTCTGGAATAGTTGAGGTGGTAAAGACAATAATGTCTGGAATAGATTATCTGGTACAGACAATAACATCAGTCCCATGTGGGATTACTGGCATATAAGTTAATCCCATGTAGGATAGATAGGTCCATGCCGTCTGATTACTGGTGCATAGGGCAGTCCAGTATGAGATTACTGCTGGATAGGTCAGTCCCATGTAAGATTACTGGTGGATAGACCAGTCCTGTGTAGGATTACTTCTGGATGGACCAGTCCCGCGTGATATTACTGATGTACAGACCAGTCCCCTGTGGGATTCCTGCTGGATAGTCCAGTGCCAAGTGGAATTACTGCTGGATAGGTCACTCCAGTGTAGGATTACTGCTGCATATGACAATCCTGTGTGGGATTACGGCTGAGGAGGCCAGTCCCATGTGGGATTGCTGCTGGATAGGCTAAACCTGTGTTGGATTACAGCAGGATAGGTTAGTCCCATGTAGGATTATGACTGAACAGGTCAGTGCCATGTGGGATTATTGCTGCATATTGCAGTCCAGTGTCATATTACTTCTGGATAGGTCAGTCCCGTGCAAGATTACTGCTGCATAGGCCAGTCCCGTGTGGAATTACTGCTGCATAGGCCAGTCCCGTGTGGAATTACTGCTGGATAGGCCAGTCCCATGTGGTATTACTGCTGGTTAGGCCAGTCCGGTCTGGGATGATTGCTGGATAGGTCAGTCCCGTGTGGCATTAGTGGTGGATAGGCCAGTGCCATTTGGAATTACTTCTGGATAGGTCAGTTCTGTTCGAGATGCTGCTGGATAGGCCAGTCCCATATGGGATTACTGCTGGATAGACAGATTGGTCTGTGATTGCTGCTGGATAGTTGAGTTCCATATGGGATTACTGCTGGATAGGTCAGTCCCGTGTGGCATTACTGCTGGATAGGCCAGTGCCATTTGGGATTACTGTTGGATAGGTCAGTCCCATGTGGGATTACGGCGGGAGAGCTGTGACCTACGAAAACATGTCCACCAAGTTTGTATGATCATCCCACGAAAGGTTCAACAAACTTTCCATCACAGATCTACATGTAAATTTTTGCCCAACAAAAACCTTATCAATGGAAACGTACAAAGTCTAAACTGCAATAATTAGGACAAAAATTCATATTCACTGTCATATATTTCTTAAATAGCACTTGCACAGCCTCAATTCACATTGAACTAGGATAGCAAGTGTCAAACTCATCTACTGAAAGCTGACAGCTTCAGAAAACTTTCCATGTACAGGTGTAGATGTATATACATGTACAGTATTATTGGCAGATTACTTAGACAAAACCCTCAAAATTTGAAATTAATATTTCATCTCCTAGATGGCACCGGGACATCTGCTAATCATTATAAACATGTGTACCAAGTTTCATAATCAGTCAATGACAGCTGACACAACTGTAGCAAACTGTGGTGTACAGATGTACATGTGCACTTCAGCTAAACGCAAAACTCAATCATTTGCCATAATTTAGGGAAAAATTAATATTTCATCTTAAAAATAGCACAGGTACAAACATGTGTAGTAATCATTCAATGAGAGCTGACTACAGCAAACTTACCATGTACATGCACATGTATACATATAGAGGCCTACATGTGCAATTCACCTAAACAGAAACTTCATCATTTGCCATAATTTGGAGAAAAAATAAACATTTCATCTCAAAAATAGCACACGTACATCCTCCAATCATAAGAATCATATGTACCAAGTTTCATAATCATCCAATGAGAGCAGATAACTGCAGCAAATTTACCATGTACATGTATACATGTAGAGGTCTACATGTACAATTTACCTAAACAGAAAACTCCATCATTTGCCATAATTTGGAGAAAAATTAATATTTCTCATAAAAAATAGCTCAGGTACATCCTTTAATCACAAGAAACATGTGTACCAAGTTTCATAATCATCCAATGACAGCTGACAACTGTAAAAAACTTTCTAAGTACAGATGTCCAGGCATGCCAGGTGCACTTCAATCTAAACGCAAAACTCATTCATAGGGATTTTAACATTGGAGCACCCCAGGGGTAGTACCCCCAGGTGGCACCCCCCATATTTTTTATATCTTTGAAATATTTTTTCTAATCTCTCTAGATTTTTTTTGAATTTGCTAAACCAAAAACCGCATGCATCATTTCCAGTCAGGGGACACCGACATTGACATCGACACCGCCACCGCCACCGACATCCTATTTCCCCCCTCACAATATCTCCCCTTTACTTCGTAAGGCGAGATAATAAAGTAGATCAATTAGACTCCTGGAAATAAATTTTAACACATTTATTTCACTATTTTAACATTGGTAGCAAAGAACAATTACTTATAAGCTGAGCTGCAAGACATTCCATCTTTTAAACCAAAGCATCTTAAATGAAATCAATTATGTTTGACATATACTTCACTCTAATTAGAATCCAATAGAATCCATGTAGCACAATTACCCTTGCTGAAAATAAATGTTAAGACAATAATTTAAATATTTTAAAATTGATATCAAAGAACATCAACTGAATTGTAATACTATATACAACAGCAGGCCCAGAGTACCACCTTAATGTAATATCATATTTGAGTGATTGTATCATCTTAACTGTGAAATTACTCAATCTTCATCGGTCAGATTCGATTAAGCATGATCATTCATTTATATAATTTGTGCGAGACAACCATATCAGGCATGTCAGGAAATGCATCTTAAATGATAATAATCACATTCATAATAAATTATGTTTGACATTTACTTCACTATAATAAGAATTCAATAAAATGTATTACATGTAATCATACTTCTGAAAATAAATTTCAACAATTATTCCACTATTTTAATATTGATATGGAAGAACAATTATAAGCTGACCTACATGTATAAGACACTCAATGTGATAAGGAAATACATATTAAATGAAAACAATCACATAAATAATGAATTATGTTTTGACATATATTCACTCTGATAAAAATTCAATAGAATCCATGTACATATCACAATTACACTTCTGAAAATAAATTTTAACACAATTATTTCAATATATTAAAACTGGTGTGAAGAAACATCAGCCGAGATCTATTACCATAACAGCAGGCCCATAGTACCACCTTATGTAATATATCATCTTTGATTGATTGTATTATCTCTTCCGTAAAATTACTTAATCTTCATTCATTCGGATTGGATGAAAGCATGACCATTCATTTGTATAAATTGTGTAAACCACTCATTCTTATAAAGAAATGCATGAAAATAATCACATTCATAAGAAATTATGTTTGACAAATACTTCACTCGAATAAGAAGTATTCTGAAAATAAAATTTCACACAATATTTCAATATTTTAAAGTTGACATTGAAGAAAAATTATCAGCTGAGCTGAGTCTGATTCGATGGAGCATGATCATTCATTCACATATATTTTATGTGACACTCACTCCTACACCGTTCATCGTGTTCGTGCATTTCTGATCATGAAGCTCTAATGTGTTAATACTCAATATTACACATATACCTGCCTGGTATGACTGAGTATCGTCCTATCCACACATGAAGTTGCATTGTGTTAACATGGTTAATACTCAATTTCACACATGTACCTGTCTGGTACAATCGAGTATCATCATATCTACACCATAGGAGTGTGATGCAAAGATTTAGCTACCAGTATACGTTCGCGATTAATGTAGGACAAATGTAGCTATATAACAGAACAACCATGAATACCTAAGGATAGCCAAAGTAAGGGTTGGCAAATGCCAAATCAAACTTGGAGAAAAGTATTTCTCTGTCTGTAGGTACGTCTGTTCCAACTGGAAGAGAGAGCTGACAGATGCATGTATTGGATTGAGGCAGAAAATAGTACAAGTCATCTCGGAACACAATGATAGGATTATTCTTAAATCCAAACACTGGCTCTAGTCGACTGCCTGTTGCGAACTGCATCACACTCTCCAGGCTCAATCCTTCCCGTCTTCCAGCTGCAGATGCAAACAAAAAATTCAAAGTCAGT